>JAJEOU010000967.1:31179615-31438143 GCA_021534815.1 Acrocephalus arundinaceus
CTTCTCCTTCTCCTTCTCCTTCTCCTTCTCCTTCTCCTTCTTTCTCCTTCCTGTTCCCCTACCCCTGGCCCTTCCATGTCTCTTCTCCATCTCCTTTTCCTCCTTCTTTTTCTTCTCTTTCTACTCCTTCTTTCTCTTTCTCCTTCTTCTTCTTATGCTCTTTCCTCTTACCCTCCCCCTCACATTTCATCTCCCCTCCTTCTCTTTCTTTCTCCTTCTTTCTCCTTCTTTCTCCTTCTTTCTCCTTCTCCTTCTCCTTCTCCTTCTCCTTCTCCTTCTCCTTCTCCTTCTCCTTCTCCTTCTCCTTCTCCTTCTCCTTCTCCTTCTCCTTCTCCTTCTCCTCCTTCTCCTTCCCCCATCTCTTCTCCATCTCCTCTTTCTTCTTCTTTCTTTCTCTTTCTTTCTCTTCCTTTTTTCCTCTTTCTCCTTCCCTTTCTCTCCTCCTCCTTCTCTCTCCTCCCTTTTCGTGCCCTCTCTCCTGCCCCAGGGATTAAGATCCTGCAGTTCCCAGCTCAGCCCAGGTGGGATCAGCTGCTGGATCACTTGGGATGGACTCTCCCACCTTCGCCCCACAGGAGAGCTCTTAGTCATGAGCAGCCAAGGAGTGAGGAATGCAAATGAGGCCTGCAGTGACATTAATGAGCTTTATCAGCTCCCAAATAATCATCTGCCATTCATGTGATCTACTCCAGCATCTGCCTGCTCTTCCGAAGCTTTTGTGTCATCTGCAGTAATGACAACGACGGGGGTAATCTATAATAAATAGAGAATAATTAAAAGTGGGCTGATTTGAGGTTGTCTGATGAATGCAAACTCTGAGCTTGTGTCTTATGGCTTCACCTGGGAATTAGGGACATTTTAAAATCGTATCCTTAATGGATTTTCTAGTAGGGAATCTGGGACTGTGGTGTCAGACGTTTCCTAAAGCAGAGTTTTCATGCACCAGGATAAACATTTCCACCTTCCCCTACACATCCACGAGGGCTCCAAAATCCTCACCTCACCCAGAGCCATGGTGCAGCTCAGGTTCCCAAACCTGCTCCCTCTTCACTCAATTCCCTGTCACTCCTGGAGGGAAGGAACCATTTCCCCTGTAACACTTGGATTTTAATCTTTGGGGGTTTATGAGTGTTTCTCTGCTTTAGGTTTTGTTGAATTTTACCAGCTTGTCCAACATTGGGGGAACATTTCAGTGCCACATTGTACACGCTGGATTTGGGAATAAATCCAGCATCAAAACCTTTCCAAGGCAAAAGGGAGCAACTGCTCTTATTCATTTTCCTTTTAGAGGAACAGATTTTATCCTGAGTCTAAATTGTTGAGATAAGGCTTAGGTAGAGTGATAATATTTTATTAAATCAGTTGGAATCACTGGAAAATGGCTTTGGTGACCTCGAGTCTCAGCTGTTGTTGCTTCAAAGGCAGCTGGAGCTTGGGCTGGGAAGGACGGCCCCAAACACTGAAGAACTTTATAAATAGTCCCAATTTATTGAGGCCAGGATGCAATGAAGAGTAAATAGCTTAGAAGATGTCTTATGGCACTGTAAACATGTGGGATAGGATGGATAGGCTGAGTAAAGTCAGGAAAGCTGCTGGAAGCTGCTTTTAACCTTCCATGTGAAAGTTTCTCTTGGGTTTTTTGGCAGAGTCTATCAGGGTTGTGTTGCTGTTGGTTTTTTTTAAGTCTTAAGCTCCACATGTCCAAGGTTTACAAGGAAAGTTGTGATCCAAGAGAAGGAATTCTTCTTTTTCCTTGCAGAAGCAGAAATGAAGACTTTTAGCAGTACAGTGAGCCCACAGTTTGATCTTTACAGTTAAGGAGAGCTGAGTTTGAAAAGATGTTGGCAAATATTTGGCTTCAACATTTTTTGTCCACCAGATTGGACAATCTGTTCACAACTCAATCCTGCAGGGAATATTCCTCCTGCATGGTGGAAAGCTGAGTTTCTTGGTAGCAGGAAAGGGAACTTCAGCTGCTCCCCAAGTTCATTAATTCACCTGGTTGGGATGTGGTGTTTTGGCCTTAAAACCCTTGTGGCCTTATGGCCTTTGCACTTCCCTCCAGAAGCCCTAAAGTTTTCATTTATCAGGACTGGGGTGACAAGAGAGAATCATGAGGGAATCAGGAGAGAGAAAATAAACCCCACTTGAAATTTTGGCATTTGGATCTCGTTTCAAAACGTTTCCTGACTCGGTTCATCTCCTGCGTCAGTCCAGGGCACAGCCACCAATCCCCCCTGCAGCCTGGGGACTCTGTGCCCACCCTCCTGCCTTGCTGTGGCACTTGGGGACATGATGGGGACAGTTTGTGGGTTAAGAGAGGAACCCTGCAGCTGCAGATAACGCTGGCCTTGTGCTCAGATCCCTGGGGGAGAAGGATGGCAAAGATGGGATTTGGGGGGAGCCAAGTTTATCCCACTCACCCTTTTCCCCTCTGTGACGCTGCAGGGGCCTCCTGATGGAGTGTGTGCTTGTCCTTACACTGAGCTACTCCCAGAAAAGAGGATGTTCCCCAAAATCTTTCACTTTCCAAGTATTCAAGAGTGAAAAAAGGCCTCGATTGATGAGCAGCTTTCACTTTTCCCCCTGTACCCAGCACTGGTGAGGGTCACTCAAATCCTGGGGTCACTTTTGGGCCCCTCATGACGTGAAGGACATGGAGGGGCTGGAGCATGGCCAGGGAAGGGAAGAGAGCTGGGAAGGGTTTGGAGCCCCAGGAGTGACTGAGGGAGCTGGGAAGGTTCTGGAGCCCCAGGAGAGGCTGAGGGAGCTGGGAAGGGGCTGAGCCTGGAGCAAAGGAGGCTCAGGGGGGCCCTTGTGGCTCTGCACAGCTCCCTGCCAGGAGGGGACAGCCGGGGGGGATTTGGGATCTGCTCCCAGGGACACAGGGACAGGAGGAGAGGGAACGGCCTCAGGCTGGGCCAGGGCAGGCTCAGATTGGATATTATTCCTCCTGGAAAGGTTGTGAGTGACTCCCTATCCTTGGCAGGATTTAAAAGTGGATGTGGCACTTGGGGACATGGGGCAGTGATGGCCTCAACAGTGCTGGGAATGGTTGGGCTGGATTGTCTGAGAGGGATTTTCCAACCTAAACAATGGTGTGAGAAAAAGAGAGCAGTGAAATGTCAGTAAGTGTGAAAAAGCCTTTAAAAAGGGGCTAAGTCACCGCTGTAGTGAGAGATTCCGTGTGTTCCATCACCTTACAGAGCTGGAAAAGGAGCAGATGGCAAAACCTACCAAAAATGCAGTTGTTGCAAAATCCTGGCACTGGAAAGGAGCTGCATTTCAGGGCATTGCAGTGGAGAAACGTGAGGAGAGGGCTGCCTCTGTCCTCAGAGTGATGCCCCAAGTTTGAGCTTTGATGTATTTCAGGTTCTGTGCTGCCCAGGGTGCAGCTCTGAGCTCACAGTCAGTGTCACTCAGCTCTCTGCACACAGCAGGGACACAAAACAAATCCTTGTCCTGCTGCACACCAAGGACAACTTTCAGCCCAACAGCACAAACAAGGGTGGCTGGAGGGAGGAACAAGAAGGATGGGAGCTCACAGCCTGGAGCTGGGATTGGACAATTCAACCCCAATGTGCAAATGGACCAAAACTGATAAAAGTGTGAGGCCTCGTGACCGGTCAGCCATTTTGTGACCATTTGGGGTCCGTTTGGGGTCCATTTTGTGACCGTTTGGGGTCCATTTTGTGACCATTTTGGGTCCATTTTGTGACCATTTTGGGTCCATTTGGGGTCCATTTTGTGACCATTTTGGGTCCATTTTGTGACCATTTTATGACCATATTGGGTCCATTTTATGACCATTTTGGGTCCATTTTGTGACCATTTTGGGTCCACCTTGGGTGCAACCCTGGTCAGGCCCTGTCCTGCCCAAGGTGAATCCTGGAGGCCTTTCAATCAATCTCTACTTTAGCTCTGTCCAGTCTCTGTTCCAGCCCAGCCTTCCCAAGAAATCAGGAGGGAGCAACTCGCTGAGGAAATGTCCCCTCAGCTCCTGCTGGAGTGGCACCAGCACCAACCCTCCTGCACAAACACTGGGTAGGATCGAAAAACTGAAACTCCTCTCGTTCCTCACTTCCCTCTTCTGTGTCAGCAATGACTTCACCCGTGCAAACACGACCAAAGCACCGCTGCAATTTACGGGTTTGGCTTATGCAACCCCCAAATATAAACTGAAATGTGAGATGCTTGAAGATGCATCCTGAAGTGTTCCAGGAGCCCAGCTCCCAAAATTGCAGGCGTGTTTCCGTAAGAGCCCATGTGCCTGGGCTGTACCAGGAAGGTGATGGAAGTCAGCCACTGGCCTGGCTTTAGGAGTGTTTCTGGCAGGGGGAGTTGCTCTGCTGATGTCAGTGGGACGCTCACGTTGGGTTCAGGGAAAGAACAACTCATGGAGCATCTAAACTTGTGTTTACTGTTTGTGGGAGTCGCTGTAGCAACAGCAGATACCGCTCAGGGACAGAATCCCAGGGCACTTCATCCCTGTCCTCTGCTCTGGAGCCAGGCTGGGAGAGCTGGGGGTGGCCAGCCTGGACAAGAGCAGCCTCTGGAGAGCCTCTTCCAATGCCTGAAGTGGCTCTGAGAGAGCTGGAGAGGACAAGGGGCAAGGACAGGACACAGGGAATGGCTTCCCACTGCCAGAGACTGGAATTAGATGGGATATTGGGAAGGGATTGTTCCCTCTGAGGGTGGGAATGGATTTCCCAGAGAAGCTGTGGCTGCCCCTGGATCCTTGGAAGTCTCCAAGTTGGATGGGTTTGGAGCAGCCTGGAACAGTGAAAGTGTCCCAGCCCGTGGGTGGAACTGGGTGGGATTTAAGGTCCCTTCCAACCCCAAACCATTCTCTGGTATCCATGAATATTGAAGATGAAGAAAACCAAAAAACATTTGTTATTTTAAGATCATTCCCACACAAAGCTTTGAGATTGGTAGAAGAGCAACTCCTAATGGATTCTATATCTGGCAGTTATTTTGGGGTAGCTATGGATCTGAAAATATTTCACGGGGGCCTTGGAGAATATATTTTAATTTCACATGCTGGCTTTAAAAGCAAATTTAGCTTTAGGAGTGGGACCGTAGCCTCTGCTCTCACAATTTATTTGTCAATAGCCCCAAGTTCATCAGCCAGAGTTGGTGCAGCTGCACAGGGCCAAGGAGGGCTGGTTTGATAAGGGTTGGGGTTTCCGGGGTGCTGGGCTCAAACTGCGTCACTCGGTGGCTTCAGGGACAGTTCTGAGTTTCTAAGAAGAGTTGAACTGGCTTCTCTTCCTGCTGCGGGCAAGGCCAGTGGCTCCGGTGTGTGATTCCGTGAAATGAGCGGGAATGGGGCGTCCGTGACGCCAAGCAGAGGGAGCCCAGCTCAGAAATGACTGCCCGCTGACCACGGAGGGCAGGCAGGAGGAGCTGCAAGGCACACACCCATCGGGCAGCATCGAGAAAATGAGTGAAAAGGCAAGGGTTGGATGAGTCAAACCCCAAAACACCAAGAAGAGCTGCACAGGGGTGCAGGTGCTGCATTTCACTGGGTGCTAAGACCAGAGGGAGCTGTGGGCAGGCTGGCCAGTATCAGGAAAAAAGAGAATTCTGAAAGAAAATGTGAATGGTGCTTTTGAAAATCCATTTCTGCTCTGAGACAGCAGCAGAACTCACCCTTTTCCCCTTACAATGATCCTCAGCAAGAGCTGTTTGCTCTCACTTTATTGTGTCTTTACCACTGAAATGTTTGAGGTGTCTTAAGTGGCTGTTTTCCAAATATCCCAGTTTAAATCACGAATCCATTGGCCTCTCAATGGTTTTGGTGCACAGGTTTAGGCAGGTGACAACGCTCCATGAGTAAACCATGATGGGATCCCCGCTGCTGCCAGGATTCCCTCAGGAAACCTCCTGGGAATGAAGCAGGGAGGCAGAAACCGAGGGAGGGAGGGAGGGTCCTGATGCACCCTGCTAAAAATGCCCGAGAACATTGAGAATGTGTAAAATATTCACTCTTGATTTAGCTCATCTTCTGAAACCCAAAAATAAATATAAAATACTTACAGCCAAACCCCCTAAGCCCTCAAGTTTCCTAATTCACCTCGATATCCTTAATGTAATAGCTTTGCTTGTTTTGGCTTTTTTTATCTTCTTTTGTTATATAAAACTCAGATTACAGAGTAAAGGAATATCCTGGATATCAGCTCTGGGGAATGTGAGTCCTTCAATATCAAGAGCAGATTTCTGTTCTTGGTCCTGCATTCCCTGGTGAGGTGAGGATTGGAAGTGAAGTGACAGTGGCAGCGGGTCCTGCAGACCTGGGCAAGGCTGGAAATCCCCCAAAAGGCTAAAATTAGGGTCTGGTGTCAGAGTCCCTGTGAACCTGTTCCTTCTCCTCCTCCAGGAATGCACACATGCCATGCCTGTGCTTCCTGAGGAGTCTCAGAGCAGGACAAGAGCGCAGGGTTTCATTTAAACATACTGGTTTTAGTCTGGCTGAGATGGGGTTTTACCTATTCCTCAATTTATTTTACCTGTGCTGGTTTTATCAATCCCAGCATTTTCTGCAACAAGTGGTTTGAGGCCTTCTGGGTCAACATGATAAAATAGTTGAGACTGAATACTGGTGGTAGAAAGGAAAATGCACTGAGCTTTGTGTGATTTTGGCTATTTTCACCCACTTTTTGATTATGCAGCAATGAGACAAATTTCAATGTTTGGAGCTCTGTGACACAGAAAAAAAAAACTCCATTAGCTTCTAATGCCATAAAGATTCGGACTCACCAAATCTTTCAAACGTGTCTGTGCCAGGTTTATTGCTGAATTACCTTTGGCAGGGTTTATTTTCTGTTTACTCTCAATCATTCAATGGAAGGTCCCTATCCAGGGCTGCTTTATTGATGTGGTAAACAACAGAGAGGAAGAGACACCAGCACGGGGCACAGCTCTTCCCCTTGGGGACACTGGGACACTGAGACACGAGGGAGGGAGGGCAGGGGGACACATCTGGAGCTGCAGCTCAGCTCCTGAGTGTGCCTGAGCAATCCTGCCCTGTGATGTCACGGGTACCTGCCACTAGAAATGCTGAATCCATTAGCTCTGACAGATTTATGGGATGAGCATATGTCACCGGGATTATGAGAAGCAGTTACATTCATGGGGAGATTTTATGATTCACTGTATCCGCTGGTGGAAACCTTAACTTTTACACCAGAGCTGCTGGGGAGCGCCGTGTCCCGCTGTGGGGTCAGGGAGCTGAGCTCGGTGGGTTTGGGGAGCAGGGATGGGGGTTTGGGGTGCAGGGCCTTCTGGGGGGCACTGGGGTGTGGGGCTGATGGGGACAAAGCCAGCAAAGCTGGGGAGCCAGAGTGACAGGGAGAAGGGCAGGAGAGACAGGGAGAAGGGCGGGAGTGGGGAGCAGGGCAGGATTGGGGAGCAGGGACAGGAGTGGGGAGCAGGGACAGGATTGGGGAGCAGGGACAGGAGTGGGGAGCAGGGTAGGATTGGGGAGCAGGGACAGGAGTGGGGAGCAGGGACAGGATTGGGGAGCAGGTACAGGAGTGGGGAGCAGGGCAGGATTGGGGAACAAGGCCAGGATTGGGGAGCAGGGACAGGAGTGGGGAACAGGACAGGATTGGGGAACAAGGCCAGGATTGGGGAGCAGGGACAGGAGTGGGGAGCAGGGCAGGATTGGGGAGCAGGACAGGATTGGGGAGCAGGGACAGGATTGGGGAGCAGGGACAGGAGTGGGGAGCAGGGCAGGATTGGGGAGCAGGGACAGGAGTGGGGAGCAGGGACAGGAGTGGGGAGCAGGGACAGGAGTGGGGAGCAGGACAGGAGTGGGGAGCAGGGACAGGAGTGGGGAGCAGGGCAGGATTGGGGAGCAGGGACAGGAGTGGGGAGCAGGGACAGGAGTGGGGAGCAGGGACAGGAGTGGGGAGCAGGACAGGAGTGGGGAGCAGGGACAGGAGTGGGGAGCAGGGCAGGATTGGGGAGCAGGGACAGGAGTGGGGAGCAGGGACAGGATTGGGGAGCAGGTACAGGAGTGGGGAGCAGGGACAGGATTGGGGAGCAGGGACAGGAGTGGGGAGCAGGACAGGATTGGGGAACAAGGCCAGGATTGGGGAGCAGGGACAGGAGTGGGGAGCAGGGCAGGATTGGGGAGCAGGACAGGATTGGGGAGCAGGGACAGGATTGGGGAGCAGGGACAGGAGTGGGGAGCAGGAACAGGAGTGGGGAGCAGGGCAGGATTGGGGAGCAGGGCCAGGAGTGGGGAGCAGGGACAGGAGTGGGGAGCAGGAAGGAGTGGGGAGCAGGGCAGGATTGGGGAGCAGGGCCAGGAGTGGGGAGCAGGGACAGGAGTGGGGAGCAGGAACAGGAGTGGGGAGCAGGGACAGGAGTGGGGAGCAGGGACAGGAGTGGGGAGCAGGGACAGGAGTGGGGAGCAGGACAGGAGTGGGGAGCAGGACAGGAGTGGGGAGCAGGGACAGGAGTGGGGAGCAGGGCAGGATTGGGGAGCAGGGCAGGATTGGGGAGCAGGGACAGGAGTGGGGAGCAGGGCAGGATTGGGGAGCAGGGACAGGATTGGGGAGCAGGACAGGAGTGGGGAGCAGGGCAGGATTGGGGAGCAGGGACAGGATTGGGGAGCAGGGCAGGATTGGGGAGCAGGGACAGGAGTGGGGAGCAGGGTAGGATTGGGGAGCAGGGACAGGAGTGGGGAGCAGGGACAGGATTGGGGAGCAGGGACAGGAGTGGGGAGCAGGGACAGGAGTGGGGAGCAGGGACAGGATTGGGGAGCAGGGCAGGATTGGGGAGCAGGGACAGGAGTGGGGAGCAGGGTAGGATTGGGGAGCAGGGACAGGAGTGGGGAGCAGGGACAGGAGTGGGGAACAGGGACAGGATTGGGGAGCAGGGCAGGATTGGGGAGCAGGGACAGGAGTGGGGAGCAGGGCAGGATTGGGGAGCAGGACAGGAGTGGGGAGCAGGGCAGGATTGGGGAGCAGGACAGGATTGGGGAGCAGGGACAGGATTGGGGAGCAGGGACAGGATTGGGGAGCAGGACAGGAGTGGGGAGCAGGGACAGGGGTGGGGAGCAGGGCAGGATTGGGGAGCAGGGTAGGATTGGGGAGCAGGGCAGGATTGGGGAACAGGGACAGGATTGGGGAGCAGGGACAGGATTGGGGAGCAGGACAGGAGTGGGGAGCAGGGACAGGATTGGGGAGCAGGGACAGGAGTGGGGAGCAGGGTAGGATTGGGAGCAGGGCAGGAATGGGGAGCAGGGACAGGATTGGGGAGCAGGGCAGGATTGGGGAGCAGGGTAGGATGGGGAGCAGGGCAGGAATGGGGAGCAGGGACAGGATTGGGGAGCAGGGACAGGAGTGGGGAGCAGGGACAGGAGTGGGGAGCAGGGACAGGATTGGGGAGCAGGGACAGGAGTGGGGAACAAGGCCAGGATTGGGGAGCAGGGACAGGATTGGGGAGCAGGGACAGGAGTGGGAGCAGGGCTGCTGGGGTGTGGAATGGGACAAGGCAGGGCTGGGGAGCAGAGCTGGTGGGCGGTGGGACTTGGTGAGGTTAAGGAGCAGGGCTGGAGGGGTTGGGGAGCAGAGCTGGTGGATTTGGGGAGCAGAACTGTTGGGGAGCAGAGGCAGGCAGGGTTGGGGACAGGGATGTTGGGGAACAGAACTCTTGGGGAACAGGGCTGATAGGGAGCAGGGCTTGTAGAGAGAAGAATGTTGGGGTTCAGGGCTCTTGGGGGTTCAGGGCTGTTGCATTCAGGGCTGTTTGGTCTCAGGGCTGTTGGGTTTCAGAGCTGCTGGGGTTCAGAGCTGTTGGGGTTCAGGGCTGTTTGGTTTCAGAGCTATTGGGTCTCAGGGCTGTTTGGGTCTCAGGGCTGTTGGGGTTCAGGGCTGTTGGGGTTCAGAGCTGTTTGGGGTTCAGGGCTGTTGCATTCAGAGCTATTGGGGTTCAGGCTCTGGCCGCTGCGGGGAGCGGGGCTGGCACAGCAGCAGCAGCATCCCGCCAGCGGCGGGGGAGGCCGATCCCGCAGCAGCCGGGGCGGGGGGGCCGCGATGACGCTCCCCGAGCCGCAGCCCTGCCCTGCCCTGCCCGGGGGGCGCTCGGTTCGCCCCGAGCGGCGGGGGCAGGGCCGGGGCGGGCCGGGGCGGGGGCCGGGGCCGGGGCCGGGCCGGGGCCGGCGGCGGGCGGGGACTCGCTGGCGGCAGCCGGGGCAGCGCAGCGGCGGCCGCGTGATGAGGGAGCGGAGCGGCACCTCCGGCGGCGCTGGCGGCGGCTCGGGCGGCCCCGCCATGGAGAGGCGGCCGCAGCGCCAGCCCGACTACATGTCCGTGTGCCTCTTCGCAGAGGAGCCCTACCAGAAGCTGGCCATGGAGACGCTGGAGGAGCTCGACTGGTGCCTGGATCAGCTGGAGACCATCCAAACCTACCGCTCCGTCAGCGAGATGGCATCCAACAAGGTGAGCCCGCGTGCGGAGCCGGGGTGCGGAGCGGGGATGCGGGACGGGGATGGGGGACGGGGATGCGGGACGGGGATGCGGAGAGGCGCGGGGCTCCGAGTCTGACCCCGACCCGTCCCCGCGTCCGTCCAGGACAGCAGCTCCGAGTTAGTTGCGGTGAAGGCGCTGCGGGTTTCCCCGCGGAAACGCGTCCGGGGAGAACTCGCGGCGGGTGGCGTGGGGAGAGCGATCCGGGATGGAGTGGGGGGAGCGATCCGGGATGGAGCTGGGAGAGCGATCCGGGATGGAGCGGGGAGAATGATCAGGGATGGAGCTGGGAGAGCGATCCGGGATGGAGCGGGGAGAGCGATCCGGGATGGATCAGGGAGAGCGATCCGGGATGGAGCGGGGAGAGCGATCCGGGATGGATCAGGGAGAGCGATCCGGGATGGAGCGGGGAGAGTGATCCGGGATGGAGCGGGGAGAGCGATCCGGGATGGAGCGGGGAGAGTGATCCGGGATGGAGCGGGGAGATCGATCCGGGAGGGAGCGGGGAGGGTGATCCGGGATGGATCTGGGAGAGCGATCTGGGATGGATCTGGGAGAGAGATCCGGGATGGATCGGGGAGAGAGATCCAGGATGGAGCGGGGAGGGCGATCCGGGATAGTTTGGGGAGAGCGATCCGGGATAGTTTGGGGAGAGCGATCCGGGATAGTTTAGGGAGAGCGATCCGGGATACCGTGGAGAGCCCGATGGCTGCCACAGGCTCATTTCCGAAAATTAAAGAGGTTTCAATTAGCGCCGGTCCCTCGGAGCCGATGTGAGCAGGAACTCTGTGCGCAAACGCCCGCGTGCAGCAAATCATCACGCCAGAAGTCAATTAACTTCATTGCTTAATAATAATAACGGCGAACTGTAAACATTGTGGGCCCGGTATTTTACGGCTGTTTTGGCTTTCGGTGACGTTTTAATTCGGTTTTTAACGCGCTGGGCTGGCAGCGCTTGGCAGCACGTGGCGAGGGTGGGCAGGCATGGATGGTGACAGGGAATCAGCTCCGAGGGGAGCTCGGAGTTCCTCTGCACAGAATAAAGTGCTGGAATAAAGCAGGAGAACTCCGTGGCGTTTAGAGTCAGGGAAGCAGAAGGAAAAAGGAGTGCCAAGACTATCCTGACAGGCAGCAGAGAGCGAAATGCGAGTTCTGAGCGCCTGGGTGCAACTTTAGGGAGTTGCTCCAGTCCGCCTGAGCGCAGCTCGGCTCCAGCACCTCCCGGGGCCCGGCTGCCTCCCCCGCGCTGCCCGCGGCTGCAGCGGAGCCGGGCACAGCCCCGGGCACAGCCCCGGCACAGCCTGGCAGCTCCCAGCCCGCCCCTGCCCCTTCCAGGGCTCCCAGCCCGCGCTTCCAGCCCCGCTGTGCCCACTGGAGTTGTCCCAGTCACGAATTCCCAACCCAGTGCCCGTCTCATCCACGTCTTTGCCCACTTTTGATGGTTTTAAACCCAGTTCTGCACCACCCCAATGTTGTTGCTTGGTTTTTGGTTTTGTTTTCTTATTTTTTTTTTCCTAATTGGAAATGACTGCAATCAGAGATGCTGAATCAGAAACTGAATTTATGGGGAAAAAAGTTGAGCAAAGCAATCCCGTGTTGTTTCAGCTTCCTCTTCTGCTGGCGATTACCACGATGTGCAGGGGCAAAGGAAGCAGTAAAAGTTTTATGGTTTCTTTCAAGAAAGAAATATTCTTTTTTTTTTTCGTTGGAGTTTGCTTTGAGGGAAACCTGGATGAAAGTTGAGAAGGGTTCAGGCTGCACCTCCAGTGTGAACACGACGCCCTTCAGTCTGAGGTCACTTTTTTTTTTCTTTTTGCTGAGTGACAAATGTGGCCTCGTGAAGGTGGAACTAAATTGCTTTTGTAGCACTTTAAAGTTGCGATTACTCGGGGTGCAGATGGCTTGCAGCTGGCTGCAGCAAAAGCTTCCTGAAACTCTGTGCTTTCATAACCCCTTTCTGAAATGTCTGCGCTTTTTTGGTCAACTTCCAGTTTCACAGTTTTCAGCTGTGAAAGAGAAGCATAAAATGGCCTCACACCTCGCTTGCCTTTGCCCCGGAGCTGTAAATATTGCCACAAATCACGGCACGGGTTGGGGCGGAAAGTTTAGCCTCAATGCCTGATGATTTGGGGGATTCGTGGCTTTTTTGGGGGGGATTTGGTGGCAGAAGATGTGCGGAGCGCTCCGGCAGCGCTGGCTCGCTCCTGCATCTTCAGGAGGAGGAAGAGGAGGAGAGGAGGAGGAGGAGGAGGAGGAGGCTGCAGCCGCCCTTCCCCGCTCCGAGCATCCCGTCCCAGCTCCAGCTCCGCTCCGAGGCATCTCCATTTGTCACCGGCCAAGAGCGAAGCCGGGCAGATGTTTTGAAAACAGGATGCTTGGGCTGCGCGTTATTAAAGAAAAAACGGAAAGAGAAACAGTCTAGATAGGAAGAAAGCAAATGGGCTCGGCATGCTCCCAAGCGCAGCAGCAGAATAAACACTGACCTATCTTCCTGACCTCCGCTCTCGCCAGTTCCTGGCCCCGCGCCACCCAAGCCAAACTACGTCATTTGAGCCTGATAGTAGGCATGGCACAGCTGTTGCAAGTGTGACTCGAATTTCCTGTCTCCTTCCTGACAGACGTAGTTTAGAAAACCCAGAGTTGCAACAACAGCGCCCGGAGAGGCACAGAGGGAGGCTCTCGGCATCCGTGCGCGCTGGGGGATTCTCAGCAGCGCTGCGGCAAAAAAAATTAAAAAGTCATAAAAAAGGAGGCAGCGGAGGGGGAAGAGCCATGCGGGACGGCAGCCGGGCTCTGAGCTGATGGGGGTCGGAAGGCAGCGCCTCAAACATGTGCGTATTCCTCGTTAAATCGGGAGTTCAGGGCAGCAGGAGCGAGGGAAGCTCAGCTGGGGTTGTGCCGAGGGTCCCCGCAGTGCCACCCGCAGGGATCCCGCGGAAAGCTGGCAGGGAGGGAATTGTAATTCTGCTCGATGCTGGCAGCGAGTCCTGGTGCATTCCCAGGGCAAAGCAGCCCAGGCTCTCTGCAGAACTAACAGCACAGCGCCCTGATCTTTCTGATTTAGACAAAAATCATAACCTGCAAAAAAACCCTGCTTGCAGCTGCCGTGAAGGGAGTTTATTTTCCTAACCCTGAATTTCCTAACGCCTTTTGCTGGGAGCTGACAGGGCCCCGCAGCTTTGCACGGGAACAAAATAACCTGGAAGGAGCTCTGGGTGCTGCCTGAGGGAGCAAACCACGCTTATTTACATTATTGTTACATATGTACTCGATTTTTTTCCTGCATTTATCACCCTGTCCAGCTCCCAGCTCAGGCAGCTGCTGTGCCAGAAGGGTTTGTGAGTCAGTGATGATAAAGAAAGGGGATTTTCTGTCTTGTTGGCGTTAGGCAGCTGTCCTCAGCCTCACTTTGCTGCAGATGGGACCTGCTGGAGTCCCTAATTTGGGATCTGGGGCAGGATGTGCTCAGTGCATCCATCCCCTGGATCATAACAAGGAGCAGGTCATTTTCGCAGCTGAAATGCTGGCCTTGCAAGCTCCAGGTTTTTATGGGGCCATCCCATCAGGAAATGGAGGGATGGAGGAGATGGATTGTTCCTGCAGAGCTGCCTGTCCTGCAGGATGCAGCCCAAACAGAGATACCTGAGCAGCACTTTGGCCTCTCCTTAAATTCAATCAGGCCAATTCAGACTTTTCTGCAGAACGTGGAGCCCAGAGAACAGAATTTGTGATCTCTGGGATATTCAGAGTTTAGAGTGTCAGTGGTGTCCTCTGATGACTTTGCAAACCTCTTGTCTCTACCCAAACTGTTCCTTGGAAGAACTCTTCCTTGCAAATCCTTAAACTCTTTTATTGCAACTCTCAGAGTTGCAATGTCCTTATTGCAGCTCTTAGAGATGTTTCTGTTATTCCCAAGAGCCGGATAACTGTGCTGGCCCGGGACAGCACCACAACCGCTCCGTGTTTTCCCTCGCTTGCGAGCCGCAAGATAAACACAACCCGTTTAATTCTGCTTGGATTTCAAAGGGCATTTCGGTCAGAGGAGCGCAGCGAGGCCGCACCTCGCTTTCGGGAGAGGGCGGTTCAATAAACATCTGGCCACCAATGTAAACTGCCCGGGCCGCGCTGGAGGTCGCGGCCAAGTGCCAGCCCTGGATGTGCCCGGCCGCACAACCGCGTTGTCCCCTCCCTCCCTCCCTCCGGCCAGCCTGGCAGCCCCCAGCCCTGTCCCCTTCCTACGTGATGTTTCCCTTAAGCGGTGCCGAGCTGTTTAGTCTTCCCCTGGCTTTGCGCTGGAACTTCCTTTGTTTAATCGCCCGCACAAAGAGAGGTTTGTTCGCTGCGGCAGCCGGCGGAACAAAGACACTTCCACGTCTCCTGTTTTTCCAAGGCGGGATGAATCACTGAGAGCAGCGCCGGTATTCCCGGGGATTTGCGTCGGGGAAGCGGCGCTCGGAGCGGCCCCGGCAGGGCCGGGGGAGAGGCGGCGGAGCAGCTCCGGCCGCTCCCGCAGCGGCGCTCCCGCAGCGCCCCGCGCACATCGCGCACATCGGGAGCGCCTTTGACGTCGCTCTTTAACCATTCCCTGGCCGCGCAGCCGCCGCTGCCGAGCAGGACCCCGCGCCTCGGCATGCTGCAGGAGGTAGGAGGCGTTTCTGGCTCGGGTTGGGGATATTTCCCCGCAGCTGGAGGGGTTTGTCCGTGTCGGGGATGTCCTTGTGCTAGAGGACAGAGCGCTGCGTTCTTCCAGCGCTGCGGGAGCCGGGCTTGCAGCTGATCCCAGAGGGGTGAGCAGAGAAAGCTGCTGGGTCAGGAGGGAGCAGCTCTGAGCCAGGCTGGAACCCCTCAGGATTTGGGGAGCTCCTGTGTATCAGTCTGGCCACCATCAGAATTGGACTTTGGGGTGGCTGTCTCTGTGTCCATCCCATTCCTCCTGCTGGAATTCCCACTGCCCTCTCAAGTCAATCATTCTGGGGGTGTCAAACACACCCTAAAAGCAGGGTGGAACATTGGGGCCAGACATATTTATTAATGTCATATTTTGTCCTTGTGAGCCTTTTGGGCTGTCAGTACAGATATCTTGGTTAAACTGCTTCAGATAAAAAAATTAAAAATTGAAATGCTGCAGCGTTGGCTGTGGGATGTGTGGGGACAGGATTGAGGTGGTGTCACCACCTGGGATGCTCTCCTGGAGCAAAGAGATTTTGGGTGCTGGATGCTTTCCAATCTTCTGGGATGTTGTAAAAAAAATATTTGGGAAAAGCCCATCCAAGGGGGATCCCTTGGCCGTTGCTGGTGCAGAGATCACGGCTCTGGCAGCAGAATTTTGGTTCAAATCCTTCTCCCCAAGAGGATTTTGGGGAGTTGTCACCCATCCTCGGGGCCACAACAGCGCCCGGGACCTTCCGGTGTGTCCTTTAACCAGCTCTGGTTTTCCTGGGATGTGATGGGGTTTTTAAAGTTCTGCATTCTCAGACTTTTACGTTATAACACGTCAGGGTGGGGCTTAAATAAATAATAGCTCAAAGGCAGGTTCAAAATGAATCATGAGCTGAGGGCAGCACTGGAGAGTGACTAAATGTGGGCAGCAGGGACCTCTCTGGAGTGAGGGATTCTGGTGACATCCCAGAGGAGCAGCATCACTGGGGATGAAGGAGCTGAGAAGGATTTCAGGGATCATCCTGGTTTTGGGTGATTTTGTGGACAGCCTGACTCCAAACTCCTCATTTGTTCCATGGGGCTGATGCAAATATTTGCATGCAGTGAAATGATTTGAGGAGCTGTGGAGTTATCAAAGGCAGGACAAGTTGTGGAGATGGTTTGGGATGGAGATTCCCCCCCAGAGCTCCGAGAGGGAGAGATTGCCCCGATTAAAGCCTGGCTTAAAGCAAACAAACCAGAAGTGCCTCCTCACCTTGCTGCTGGTTTAGCACAGCTGGGCCAGCGGCAGCAAAAGGATTCTGAGGAACATTTGCCTATCTCTGTGTGAGAAGGAGTTTTCATTTCATTTTATCTCCATTAATTAGTGCCTTCTCTATGGGTTTGATTAGGCTCATTTTCATTTTGGCAGGATGTTTTGGGGGGATGCTGAGCCACACCAACTCCTTCCCTGGATTTTCACTGCCCTCTTCCCAGGATTCCCTCTTTATCCCGTGTTTTCTGAAGAAAACAAACTTCTGTTGATTCAAAGTTGCCAGATTTTTTTTTTTTTTTCCAACACGAGCATCTTGGAAAAGTCTTCTCAGGGCACAAAGTCATTTGAATTTTCCAAAGCCTGTTCTCCTACTCAGGTAAAACCCCAGCTGGATTTGCCTAAATGATGAATCTGCAGAGCTTGATTCAAATTAAAATTAGATTTAAATTGCTGCTTCATACGATTAACAAAACCCCAGTGTTTAATTGCATTGCTCTCTTGTTAAATGACAAACGCTCTGTTTGCTGTTATTTTTGGGGGTGCTTTTTTTTTCCCTGATTGAGGATCTAATCCAGGTTATTCCAGCCCAGATTCCCAGCATCTCCTGGCTCCCCCGAGGAGGCTCTGTGAGCACAGGGGAGGCTCTTTGCTTTGTGGGCTCTCCTGACGCAGTGGCTCGGCTTCCTCTGGCAGCGAGGCTGTGGTTTGCACAAGGGTGTGACTGACACAAGATTTGGGGCTGAGATCTGCAGCTCCTGCAGCTCTCTCTGCTCTCGGGGCCACAGATGTTGTCAGGGCTTTCTTTAATCAGCTCTGTGTCAAAAACGAGCTGCTGGAGGTTTGTGTTTCGTGCTGCTGCTCTCAGCAGCTCCCCTTCCTCACTCTCCTTCTGCCCTCAACACATCCAGCACTCTCACAGCCGGTAAAATTCTAAAAATGACATTGCAGGACGAGTGTTTTGGCCTGTTTCTGTTTTTGTTTGCTCGCCTCTCCTCGGAGGGAAGAATAAAAGCAGTGCTGGGATGAGAAATCCGTGTGGACACTGAGCACTCTGCCCTGGGAGTTATCCCTGGCCTGGGATGTTCCTTTTGGGTGGTTCTTCCTCCCAGCAGTGCAATTTGTGTTACAAAATGCACCTTTCAGTGGGGGAGAGAGAGGAAATCCACACAAAACCCAACCAGAGGAGCTGTAGGCTCCAGATGGAGCTGCCGGAAGGATCGGGTAGGAGAGATCTGGATATTGGAAAAGCATTTTGGATGGAGCAGAAACCAATGGGAGGCTCCTCCAAAGAACCCCAAAGCTTCAGGCTGGGCCAAACCTCCCTGCTGGGCTTTTCCCACCCAAGGAGATCAACAATCTGTCCTTTGTCCATCACACAGCCAGAAATGACTGCCCAGGGCTGGGCTGGACGGGGCTTGGGGCAGCCTGGGATGTGGAAGGGGTGGAAGGAGATGGGTTTTCCTCCCACCCCAAACCAGTGTGGGCTTCTCTGGAATCTTAAACTCTGTTAGTCCTGGTATTTCACATCATTCCAGACAAATGGAGACCCAAACCAAGGATTTGGTGTGGGAGACAGGGATCCACAGACAATGGTGTTGGAATATTGAGACTGGGATCCAGGGGCAATGGTGTTGGATACTCTGGGATTGGGATCCACAGATTGGGATCCACAGGCAGTGGTGTTGGATGTTCCAGGATTGGGATCCATGGATTTGGATCCAGGGGCAGTGGTGTTGGATACTCTGGGATTGGGATTCACGGATTGGGATCCATGGGTACTGGTGTTAGATGTTCCAGGATGGAGATCCATGGATTTGGATCCCCGGGCAGTAGTGTTGGATGTTCCAGATTTGGATTCACGGGCAGTGCTGTTGGATACTCCAGGATTGGGATCCATGGATTGGGATCCATGGGCAGTGGTGTCGAATACTCCAGGACTGGGATCCGGGGGCAGTGATGTTGTATGTTCCAGGGTTTGGATCCAGGGGCAGTGTGTTGGACCCTCCAGGACTGGGATCCATGGATTGGGATCCAGGGGCGGTGTTGTTGGATGTTCCAGGATTGGGATCCATGGATTTGGATCCAGGGGCAGTGGTGTTGGATACTCTGGGATTGGGATTCACGGATTGGGATCCATGGGTACTGGTGTTAGATGTTCCAGGATGGAGATCCATGGATTTGGATCCCCGGGCAGTAGTGTTGGATGTTCCAGATTTGGATTCACGGGCAGTGCTGTTGGATACTCCAGGATTGGGATCCATGGATTGGGATCCATGGGCAGTGGTGTCGAATACTCCAGGACTGGGATCCGGGGGCAGTGATGTTGTATGTTCCAGGGTTTGGATCCAGGGGCAGTGTGTTGGACCCTCCAGGACTGGGATCCATGGATTGGGATCCAGGGGCGGTGTTGTTGGATGTTCCAGGACTGGGATCCATGGATTGGGATCCCCGGGCAGTGCTGTTGGACCCTCCAGGACTGGGATCCATGGATTGGGATCCAGGGGCAGTGCTGTTGGATGTTCCAGGACTGGGATCCATGGATTGGGATCCCCGGGCAGTGCTGTTGGACCCTCCAGGACTGGGATCCATGGATTGGGATCCAGGGGCAGTGCTGTTGGACCCTCCAGGACTGGGATCCATATATTTGGATCTATGGGCAATGGTGTTGGACCCTCCAGGACTGGAATCCATGGATTTGGATCCACGGGCAGTGGTGTTGGATGTTCCAGATTTGGATCCCCAAGCATTGCTGTTGGACCCTCCAGGATTGGGATCCATGGATTTGGATCTATAGGCAATGGTGTTGGACACTCCAGGATTGGGATCCATGGATTGGGATCCACAGGCAGTGCTGTTGGACCCTCCAGGACTGGGATCCATGGATTTGGATCCCTGGCAGTGCTGTTGGACACTCCAGGATTGGGATCCATGGATTTGGATCCCCGGGCAGTGCTGTTGGACACTCCAGGATTGGGATCCATGGATTGGGATCCACGGGCAGTGGTGTTGGACACTCCAGGATTGGGATCCATGGATTGGGATCCACGGGCAGTGGTGTTGGATGTTCCAGGACTGGGATCCCTGGGCAGTAATGTTGGACCCTCCAGGATTGGGATCCATGGATTTGGATCCCCAGGCAGTGCTGTTGGACACTCCAGGACTGGGATCCATGGATTGGGATCCAGGGGCGGTGGTGATGGACCCTCCAGGACTGGGATCCATGGATTTGGATCCCCAGGCATTGCTGTTGGACCCTCCAGGACTGGGATCCATGGATTTGGATCCCTGGCAGTGCTGTTGGACCCTCCAGGATTGGGATCCATGGATTTGGATCCACGGGCAGTGCTGTTGGACCCTCCAGCCCCCAGGAGCAGGCAGCAGCAGATGCAGCCCCGCAGGGCACACGGGGATTTCTCCAGGTGCCAGCCCCATCCCGGCACACCTTGCCCACACATGACACACGGATTTTCAGGGAATCACAGGGATTTTCAGGGAATCACAGCGCTGCTTCCCCGTGACCCGAGCCCTTCCCCGCCGCGGCCCAGGGGGATTTTCCTCCCTCAGCACTGAGTAACACCCGGGATTCTCGGGGATGGAGCAATCCCGTCTCGCTGCGGAGGGAGCAGCACAAATCCCCGGCGCTTTCCTCGGGCAGGCTCCTGCAGGGAGTTTTTCCTTTCCGGCATTGGGAGCGATTTGCATATTTCGAGTTCATTTGGCTGGAAATGAGCTGGAAATGCCCCAGTGCTGCGAACACTCAGCTCCAGCTTCCAATTCATCACTTTTTAAAAGCCCCAGTGTTGCGTAAATCCCGTCCCACCCAAGGGAGGTTCTGCTGCTCTCAGAAATGCTAAACTTCACGGGGGGAAGGGAGGGAAAATCTGAATATTGTTCTGTCTACATCAGATAGATGTTCTCGCTTTCATGAGCAGCCACATGCTGATTTATGGCAACCTGCTATTTATTTATCAACATTTACATTGTGGATTTCTAAATTATTCTAATAACATCAGGCCAACAAGTTGGTCATGATGTTGCTCCTTTAAAGTTTTCCTTTGAACATCTCTATAAATCAAGGCTGCTTTGATGTGAAATTGGAGATTTCATAAGCCTGTGTTTACTTTTGGGTTTCCAAAATCAGCTGAAGGGAAAACAAAAAGAAAAAAAAACAACCCAAAAAACAAATAGTACTTTGTATCTCATTAAAAAGAGTTTCTAGCGCATTAAACGCGATATTGTTTTAGGAAATAAGAACTAGAAAGAGCTGCAAAAGAAATTTGATTTTTTTTAATGACTTGATAGTTGACTTCAACCATTCCACTTTTCTCCAGGCACTGAAATACGGCTGAAAACTTTCTCCTTTAGTGCTGTTTAGTGTGAAACAGGCTCGTGGTTCTTGGTTTTGTTTTTTGTTTAAGCATTAAATGCACCTCCCATCATCCTCCGTGGAGTACCTAGGAAGGAAAAATCGATGGGAATTATGAAGTAACAAGGACAGCTGCAGATTTGTTTGCCACGGTCCTTTCTGTCGGTGATGTAACAGCAGGAAAACACAGATAAGCGGGGTTGCTGCTGCTCCAAATCCAGGAATTTTAACTCTCCACTTCCAGACTTTCCAAGAAATGCTCCACAATTCCAAAACCCAGGAGTTTGTTTTGGTGTAACACCAGAGTGAGATGTCAGGAAGAGAGGGTTGGGCATACCAAATATTCCTTCAGTGGGGTGGCATTCATCCCTTTTTTTGTTTGTTTTTTTTAACCTGGAGTAGAGTGTCGCATCCATCCCCATCCCAGACGGAAGCATTCCACATTCCCTGCCTGAGCCCCATGGCTGGGATGAGTAATTTCCCTCCTGTGTGTAACTCATTTCCGACGGGATCCCGCTCGGGCAGGTGAGGGATGGCTGCATCCCGGGCATCCCAGGAGAAGAGCTGCTCTGAATCCCGGGAAAAAAGCTGCTCCAAATCCCGGGAAAAGAGCACCTCCTAATCCCGGGAAAAGAGCTGCTCTGAATCCCGGGAAAAGAGCTGCTCCTAATCCTGGGAAAAGAGCTGCTCCAGATCCCGAATTCCGGGATAAGAGCAGCTCCGAATCCTGGGAAAAGAGCTGCTCCAAATCCTGGGAAAAGAGCTGCTCCAAATCCCAAATCCGGGGAAAAGAGCTGCTCTGAATCCCGGGAAAAGAGCTGCTCCAAATCCCGAATCCCAGGAAAAGAGCTGCTCCAAATCCCGGGAAAAGAGCAGCTCTGAATCCCGGGAAAAGATCTGCTCCAAATCCCGAATCCCAGGAAAAGAGCTGCTCCAAATCCCGGGAAAAGAGCAGCTCTGAATCCCGGGAAAAGATCTGCTCCAAATCCCGAATCCCAGGAAAAGAGCTGCTCCGAATCCCGGGCAAAGAGCAGCTCTGAATCCCGGGAAAAGATCTGCTCCAAATCCCGAATCCCGGGAAAAGAGCTGCTCCGAATCCCAGGCAAAGAGCTGCTCCAAATCCCGAATCCCAGGAAAAGAGCTGCTCCAAATCCTGAATCCCAGGAAAAGAGCAGCTCCGAATCCCGGGCAAAGAGCTGCTCCGTGCAGTCCCACCAAGGTTTCATTGCGCCTCCGGACCTGCACTAATTACCCGGGTAATTAAGCGAGGAGGATTCAAGGAGGCGAAAGTCACCCTCGGCCCACAACTCCTTTTGTTCTGGGGATTTCGAGGAGAGCCGGGGCTGGGAGCTTTGCGTCAGCAAGGGTGGGTCGGGAGCAGAGTTTATAAACACGGGAGATGTGCAGTGAGATTCCTCCACCAGAGCCCTCTCTGCAGAGCTCCCCCGGAGCCGCTCTTTTATCTGCACATCGTGACTCCAGCAGCCTCTTTGCATAAGGACTCCTGGCCTCGGGGAACCCCAGCTGGGCTAAATCCACTTCAAAGGGTTTCCAGCAGCAGCAGCAGATCCCTGCTCCTGCCTTCATCCTGCCAGGAGCAGCTCTCCAAGCTCCAGAGGGAAGGGGAACAGGAATAACAGCAGGATTTGTCCCTGGAGTCAGGGTGAGACTGGAAAGGCCAAAGGGCTGGGGCTGATTCCTCGTGGCCCTCCTCAGCAGAGGAACGGAGTTGTTGTTCCCATAAAGAGTCAGGGAAGTGGGGATTTCCACACTAAATCATCAGGGAGGTTTTCCCAATCCCCATGGGGGCGTGTCATGGAATCCCGGATTGGGTTGGGTTGGGTTGGGAGGGATCTTAAAGCTCAGCTCATCCCTCCATCCCAGGCTGCTCCCAGCCCCAGTGTCCAGCCTGGCCTTGGGGCAGCCACAGCTGTGATGGGAATTCCATCCCAACCCTCCCAGGGAACAATTCCTGCCCAAAATCCCACCCAAATCTCCACTTTCTTACTTTAAAGCCATTCCCTGTGTGCTGTCCCTCCTTTCCTTGTCCCCAGTCTCTCTCCAGCTCTCCTGGAGCCCCTTCAGGGCCTGGAAGGTCCTGGTGAGGTCACCCTGGAGCCTCCAACATGGTTGGGCTCCTAAATCTGTCAGATTCCATCAGAAATTAGGCCAAATTTTCTTCCTCTGCATAAACATGCAGCACATTTGAAGTTGGGATGGGGTGACAGCTGCCAAGTGGCTCCAGGAGCTGCCGTGCCCTTGGTGCCAAGGTCACTGCCCTCCCAGGACCCCAAACCCAGGAATTCCGTGTCTGGAACTGGAGTCAGCAAAGGAATGAAGGTGGGGAGAAGGTCTGAGCAGGGAGGGGTTGGTGTGGGCAGCAGGAGGGAGCTGGGAGCGAACATTCCCATTGGGAATCAAGGGAATTCCCACCCGCACGCAGGGCTGGAAAGGAGCTGTGATTCCCTGGAATAGGGTCACTGCTGGTAATCCAAGGATGATTCACTTCTGGGAGGTTTAATTTGGTGCAGATGAGTTCTGCAGTGGCTTCAGAGCAGGAAAGCTCCACGTGGTTCCTCACACAAGGCTCCGGATGCTTCCAGGCTCCCTGGGAATGTTGGATATGGAAAATGGCACCTGGCCTTCATCTTATCAGTGTTATCTGCACTCTTCCCATCAGTTAAAGGGGTTCGTTGTATGGTTGGGGTCAGAATTTGGGGTGGAGGGAAGGGAGCGCTGAACCCATTTCCTGATTTTCTTTTTGAAGGAAATCCCCCCGGATTTGGGGTGAGCATCCCCTCCTCATCCACACACTCCTAATTCCCATCTCTTGGTGAGCTTGTCAGTGCTAATTTCCTTTGGAAAAGGCGCAGGGATGATCATTAATTACAAAAATTAATGAAAATAACAGCGCGGCGCCCCCGTGCCGCAAATGGGCATTACCGTAATTACCCGCGTGGCTGGCGGGCGTTACCGTAATTGCACGCGGCGCTCTCCAAAGCCCCAATCCCTGGGTTTGCTCCAGTTGGAATTTTCTCCTCACTCCCCGCAATCTGTTTGTTTTCCCCGTCGCTGCCGCAAGGATTTAAGGTCGGGATTGCACATGACATAAGCCATCGATCCAGCAGAGGCAGCAGCTCTGTGCTCGCTCCCTGCACAGCAATTCCCGGGAAGCAGCGCCGCTCCAGAGCATCCTGAGATCAAGGAAAAAATCCCAAAAACCCGCCACGAGCAGCGGAACATCCAGGGTGCCTCGGTGGTTTTGAAAAAGGGGGGGTACGTGATGAAGTAAATCCTGCTTAGGTGCCAGCATCCTTGGGATGACAAATCCCAATAAACTTTGCAAATCCTGTGGGAATTCCCACAGCTCCGGGAAGCTCAGCTGGGTTTGAGCCTCCTGGAGTCCTTTTGGCAGTGCAGGGATTCTGCTGCCTGTGCTGATTAAAGGGCTGGAAAAGCGAGGGAGATTAAAGCCATGGGGGGCAGATTCCTGCTTCCAGATGGGATACGAGAATCCCGAGGAATTTTTTTTCCTGGGGTGACCTTGTGGCAGCCACTGAATTGCTGCGTGTCCCTTGTGCTTTGTGAGGCCAGGACATTCTTATGGCTGTGCAAGGGGCCTTTGTAAGGAAACCCCGGCCGATTGGGAGCTGTTGGTGTGATCCTCTGCTGATGTGTTCTGTGTCCTGCATGCAGGGAAATGTTGCAGCACATGCGTGGCTGTGGGAGGGCTCAGTGGCCCGGCTGCTGCTTGCCAGAGTCGAGAGGGGAGATGGGGTCAGGGCTCCCCTGCCCTGGGTGCCGCCCCTCCTGATCCTTCCCTGAGGGTTTCTTGGCGCTTTCTAAAGGGGTTTTGTCACTTTTTGTCCCTTGGCGTTGGCAGGAGGTGGAGTGGAGAACCTGGGGGGCGAAATTCTGTGCCCCAGTGCTGTGGGATGTGTTCCTGGGCAGCCAGAATCCTTCACATCCCAGTCCTGCCTGTATCCCCTGGGATGCCAACCTTCACATCCCAAGGGATACAAACCTTCACATCCCAGTCCTGCCTGTATCCCTTGGGATGCCAACATCCACATCCCAAGGGATACAAACCTTCACATCCCAGTCCTGCCTGTATTCCTTGGGATGCCAACATCCACATCCCAATCCTGTTCATATTCCATGGAATGTCAACATTCACATCCCAATCCTGCCTGTATCCCTTGGGATGCCAACATCCACATCCCAGTCCTGTTCATATTCCATGGAATGCCAACCTTCACATCCCAGTCCTGCCTGTATCTCCTGGGATGCCAACATCCACATCCCAATCCTGTTCATATTCCATGGAATGCCAACCTTCACATCCCAGTCCTGCCTGTATCCCTTGGGATGCCAACATCCACATCCCAATCCTGTTCATATTCCATGGAATGTCAACCTTCACATCCCAGTCCTGCCTGTATCCCCTGGGATGCCAACCTTCACATCCCAAGGGATACAAACCCTCACATCCCAGTCCTGCCTGTATCCCTTGGGATGCCAACATCCACATCCCAATCCTGTTCATATTCCATGGAATGTCAACCTTCACATCCCAGTCCTGCCTGTATCCCTTGGCATGCCAACCTTCACATCCCAATCCTGCCTGTTCCCCCTGGGGTGCCAAGTTTCACATCCCAGTCCTGTTCATATTCCATGGAATGCCAACATCCACATCCCAATCCTGCCTGTATCCCTTGGCATGCCAACCTTCACATCCCAATCATTCCTGTTTCCCATGGAATGCCAACCTTCACATCCCTCTCCTGTTGATATCCTATGGGACACCAACCTTCACATCCCTCTCATTTCTGTATCCCTTGGGATGTCAACCTTCACATCCTGTTTCTGTGCATATCCCATGGAATGCCAACCTTCACATCCCTCTCCTGTCCATATCCCATGGAATACCAACCCTCACACCCCTCTCCTTCCTGTATCCCATGGGACAGGATTTAAGCCACTTGACTTACCTGGAGTGTGAGGTTTCACTGTGTGCTGGTGAGAGTAGGATTGGATGGGATTTTGGGCAGGAATTGTTCCCTGGCAGGGTGGGCAGCCCTGGCACAGGGCACCCAGAGCAGCTGTGGCTGCCCCTGGATCCCTGGAATGTCCCAGGCCAGGCTGGACAGGATTTGGAGCACCCAGGGACAGTGGAAGTTGTCCCTGCCCATGGCAGGGGTGGGATGGGATTTAAGGTTCTTTCCAACCCACACCATTCCACGATTCCCTTTTTGTGTGACACTGGCAGGCTGCTGTGGGAGGGGCCAGCAGGGACAAGGTGGCATTGTCCCAGCAGGTCACACCCCACCTTTGGGCTGCAGGGGGGAGAGGGAGGTGCCATCAGCTCCCACCTCTGCTAACCTTGAATTTAAAGAGAGGAGAAGATGGCCCAGAACTTCCTTTGCTCCACAAAGGTTGGGCTGGAACCCCATCTGGACATTCTGGATCCATGCCTGGCCCAGCCCGGGCTGTCAGGGGGAGCAGGGAGCAGGATTTGGGAGCAGGGAGCGAGATTTGGGAGCAGGGAGCGGGATTTGGGAGCAGGGAGCGGGATTTGGGAGCAGGATTTGGGAGCAGGGAGCAGGATTTGGGAGCAGGGAGCGGGATTTGGGAGCAGGGAGCGGGATTTGGGAGCAGGATTTGGGAGCAGGATTTGGGAGCAGGGAGCGGGATTTGGGAGCAGGGAGCGGGATTTGGGAGCAGGATTTGGGAGCAGGATTTGGGAGCAGGGAGCGGGATTTGGGAGCAGGGAGCGGGATTTGGGAGCAGGGAGTAGGATTTGGGAGCAGGATTTGGGAGCAGGGAGCGGGATTTGGGAGCAGGGAGTAGGATTTGGGAGCAGGATTTGGGAGCAGGGAGCGGGATTTGGGAGCAGGATTTGGGAGCAGGGAGCGGGATTTGGGGCCGTGCCCACGCCTCACGTGTCCCCCAGCACGCGGGGCAGCCTCGTGCCATCATCCCGGGAGGGGCTGGCGAGGCAGCTGGAGACAGGAGAGGCTTTCACAGCAAAGATGGCCCTTTTATTTTGGGAATCCTGGCCTCTGGCGAGCGCCGTGTTCCCGGCACCATGGCCAAGGACGTCCTGAGCAGCGGGAGAGCTGCACATCCCAGATCCCACACCGGGAGCGAGGCACGGGGGGATTTCCTTGGATTCCATGTCAAGGACAGCTCCAGCTCCTTCATGGAGGGATTGCTTGTTTGAAACAAAAACTGCAGAGCTGATTAAAATGTTGAAATTTTTTGTGAATCACAGAATTGGCTGAGGTTGGGAAGGACCTTAAAGCTCAGCTCGTTCCACCCCCCTGCCTCAGGCAGCGACATTACAGATGAATTCTTTTAAGAATGAATGTATGAATTTATGAATTACAGATTTAAGGGGATTGGCTTTTTAATACCTCTTATCTGAAGGGTGTTTCAGGTTGTAAAAGGACATTTTGCTGCGTCGCTGCATTTTGCCCTTTACCACGGAGGAGGAAAATCCCAATCACACCAAAAACATAAAAAACCCTTTTAAAAAAATCCAGCTGGCAACATTTTTAAAGTCTCTGTAAAAAATAGGATTAAAGCAAAACAGGAACGCAGAGGAGCCTGCTGCCTGCTTCCCCCTTATTTAAATATTCCAGGAGCTTCCTCCATTTTAATTTTCCCATAAAACATGGCTGTGGTAGCGGAGCTGCCAAAACCAGCATCACCTCCCTGGTGCTGCTCGGGCTCCCGTGGAGCGGGGACCCCCTTCAGGAACTGAGCGAGCAGCACGAATCCCAAATTCCCCAGCGCCTCCAGGCACGGCTTCCAGCTGGATCCGTGCGGATCGATCCCAGTTCCTTTGTGCATTCCCGGAGCTCAGCCCTCGCATCCACCCACGGGCAGGGCTCAGCTCGGGGAGGATGCGCTGCCGGGCTCGGTTTAGGCTGGGATTAACACCCGCCGGTTTTTGTGGGATCTCTGCCTCGGATGAACGCTGATTTTTTTAGGGGGGAGGATTGGGAAAGGTTCCTCTCCGATCGGAGCGGCGATTTCTCCGCGAGGATTTGTGCTGGCTTGCAAGGAGCTTTCCAAAATGCCTGAAGCCAATTATTTGTTATCTGTGTCTTGGGGTTACATCAAGGTGGGTTTTATTCCTGAAGGATTATTAATTACAGAGTTATTAATGGCTGCTCTTTTTTTTGGTTTTTATTTTGGTGCTGTTTTCCTCTGTGAGGCAAATATGCTTTAAAAATGCTGATTTCTGTGTATTTTGGCTAATCCTGTGTGTGCTGTGCATGCAGAGTCCATGGATGTCATTTTTTGGGGGGGGAATTCGGTGTTGCAGGATAAAATGATGCAGCAGTGAAAATGCTGGATTATAAAATCAGCAAATCCTTCAGATCTGAATGATCCCAGCATGAATATCTAAAGGAATAATGCCTGAATCCCACATTTTGCTGTATGATCTTCAGATTTAGGACATATTTCTCCTCTAGATGTGCAGCTGTCCGTTTGTTTGATACAAAATGGAGCAAAATCAGAAAATCCAGAACAAAAGAAGCTTTAGGGATGGGGAATCTCAACATGAGATAAAAACCTGAGCTTTCAGAGACATTTATCTGAAACATTCTCTCATTTGTGGCAGTAACAATTAACGAGCATCTTTAGAGGGAAATAAATTCCGTGGGCTGCAAAGAAAGATCCAGTCATGGTGATGCCGAGCAGGGTGGAAGTGAAACCATCTGTCACCGACTGCATCCCAAACATCCCCGGGATCCTGCGTGTCGGGGGGAGCCTCTTGTGCTAAAGCTGTGTGGATTTGGGAAAGAATTCCATAAAAAATGCCATTTTCCTGTGCTCTGCCCCTCGCAGTTCAAGAGGATGCTGAACCGGGAGCTCACACACCTGTCCGAGATGAGCCGCTCCGGCAACCAAGTGTCCGAGTACATTTCCAACACTTTCCTGGGTAAGGAATGCATCCCCAGCTTCTTTTTGTTATTTTTGTTTGCTGTTCTTTTTGTTATTCTGTTATTTGTCCTTTTTGTTGGGTTTTTTTGGTTTTTTTTTTTGCTTAGGGAAGGGTTAATGATCGCCCCCATTCGCAGCTTTGGGGTTTTCACTTTTAAATGGCTGTGGGCAGGGGGAGATTGGGGTTTGGGTGAGTTGTATCCACAGAGGAATTCCTCCCCTAGCCCTGGGATGATTCCTCAGAGCTGCTGGTGGCCGCCTTATGCAATGCTGGGGTTTTTGTGGTGACCTTATGGAAAGGACAAAGTCACACCGAGGCTGCAGCCGCTGCATCTTCCCTTTGAGACGGGGCTCAGACTAAATCATCCCCCAAATTTTATTCATTACTTTGTGCAATTTGCTCATTTTACACCAAAAGTCGGAGAGTAAAGGGAATATTTTGTATTTCATTCATTCTGTGGGAGCTCACAGCTGAATGAATCCTCTGTGTCAACGTTTGGTAGGAGAAATGGGATTTTCTCAGGAAGCAGCTGCAGGATTTGTGATCATTTGCAGCTAAAATGAGGAATTTCATGTTTATAACATCCCTGAACCCAACAGCCCTAAAGGCTGAGTGTCTGTGGGTGCTGGGGATGCGTTCCCTGTGTGACACACAATTATTCCCATTAAGGATTTTAAAGTGATCCCAATATCCAGCTGCTGCCTGCATTTAGGACACTGGGCAGCATTAATAATCCATGGCAGTTTGGAGCTGCTTTGTGGGAATGCGTTGATTTTAGTGCTCTGCTGAATCCAGAGAATGAATTCAAGCAGGGAATGGGACTGGATTGGGATGGACAAAGGGGCTAATCCAGGGATTTGGCTGGGGTCAGCTCTTCCCAGAGCAGGAATTGCCAATGTGGCCACCAAAAATAAACCCCACAAACACTCAGGTTAAGGGAGCCTGGAGCTGATGAGCCAGATCTGCTGCTGGGGTTGTTTTATTCATGGAATTCCTGACTGGTTTGGGTTGGGAGGGACCATAAGGATCATCCAGTGCCACCCCTGCCATGGCAGGGACACCTCCACTGTCCCAGGCTGCTCCAAGCCCTGTCCAGCCTGGCCTTGGACACTGCCAGGGATCCAGGGGCAGCCACAGCTGCTCTGGGAATTCTATTCCAGGGCTTCCTCACCCTCCCAGCCAGGAATTCCATCCCAATATCCACCTAAACCTACCCACTTCCAGCTTAAAGCCATTCCCTGTGTCCTGTCCCTCCATTCCTTGTCCCCAGTCCCTCTCCAGCTCTCCTGGAGCCCCTTCAGGCCCTGCCAGGGGCTCTGAGCTCTCCCTGGAGCTTCTCCTCTCCAGGTGAGCACCCCCAGCTCTCCCAGCCTGGCTCCAGAGGGGCTCCAGCCCTGCAGCAGCTCCGAGGCCTCCTCTGGGCTCTCTGCAGCAGCTCCAGGTCTGAATTCCTGCTGTTCCCCGTGCTCAGGCAGCTCCATCTCCCTTGGCAGGGCTGGACAAGGCTTTGGTCATTCCCATGCCTGTGACAGTGACAGTGACAGTGACATCCCCGGGTGAGGCCACTCAGGGCCTGGCATTGCTGAGGGGGGCAAAGCTCTCCAGATTGCAGCCTGATTGCTCATCTTAAAATTAAAAAAAGAAACGAGAGGAAAGCTTTTAAAAGGATCATCAGTTGTTTGAGGAAGTCGTGCTTGTACCAGTTTTGTGAATTGGTTTTTTCCTCCCCTAAAATTTAATTTAATTTAATTTAATTTAATGAACACCCAAAATAACAGGAGTCTGTGAGTGAGGAGGTTGGAGAAACAAACAAAAATAAATACGTGGGTAGGACACTGGTTTATCTCCAAAGCTGGGGATAATTCGCAGATATTAAACCCAGATCGTGTGGCCTCATTCAGCCTTTTGATTTTATCAGGGACAGGACACAGGGAATGGCTCCCCACTGCCAGGGGGCAGGGATGGATGGGAGATTGGGCAGGAATTGTTCCCTGGGAAGGGGACAACACCCCTGGCAGTGCCCAGGCCAGGCTGGAGCCCCCTGGGACAGCAGAAGGTGTCCCTGCCATGCAGGGGATGGAACCAGGTCACCTTTAACCTCCCTCCCATCCCAGCTCTGCTGTAATCCCGTGATGCAATGAGCTGGGAAGGCTCCAAGAAGGAGCAGAGGGTCCAGCCCTGCGTTCCCAGCCAGGACACAGCGTGGGAAGGTCAGGATGAGCAGTGCTGGTTTCACACCACGTCACAGGGACAGCCCCACTGCCCGCAGGTCACACGCTCACCCCAAGGGCTGGGCGGTGCCACTGCCACCCCCGTGGGGACATTGCTGCAACAAATCTGGGATTTCTGCTCCAGAATGGCCATTTGGTGCTGCCTTAGTCACTGCTAAGGAGATTATGGAGAGGAAAGTCCTTCAGTGGTTCAGCAGAATCCAGGGAACACCCACTGATGTCAGGCAGTGAAGAATGACTCCTCTCCTAATTGCAGCACTGCTGCTGCTCGGGATTTCAGAGGGGTTTAATGAAGCCCAGGCAAAAGTCACTCCTGCCTGGAAGCCTCGTCCCTCTGGAGGTCCTCAAGGTGTGCAGAGGGTGTGGGAAAATCCATGAGAAATGGTTTGGATGGATGTAATGAACCCCTGGATCTGCGCTGTAATAAATCAGCTGCAGGGCAGTAAATAACACGTGGGTTTAAGATTTATTTATTTACTAAACATTTCTCCACAGCCAAGCTTGGGCCCTGCACTGAAACTGTGATTATCCCTGAGAGTGGCCACGGGAATTCAGCCTCTGCTTTGGATGTTATTCCATTTGTAAAGGAAAAATCTTTAATAAATCAGTGACACCCATTTGGTTTTAAGAGCAGGGGGTGTTGACCCTAAAATGTGAAAATAGGGAAAACGGGTGTGATTTTACCTTATTCAAAAAAAAATGTGTTGTTTGAACGTTTTCCTGAAAATAGGGAATAAAATGAATTGGGATTTATCCCTAAGGAGAACCTTTCAGGCATGGAAAATCACAGAATCAGTTAAGTTGGATATCATGGGATCCAACCAATCCATGTCCCCAAGTGCCACATCCAGGCACAGAGGGACATTCCTGAACATGTCCAGCATCCCCAAACCACACAGTGCCTGCAAGAGAGCAACCAGAGCTTTTGTAACCGTTTATTTTTAACATTTTTGGATCCCAGAATGAGAAGATTCCCCAGCAGAACCCCCTGGGTGTGAGGTGGGGAGCAGAGGCAGCAGCTCAAGGACTGATTTTAGGGGATGTGCAGGGAGCTGACGTTGTGCTGACTCATTTCCCCCTGATCTGTTCCAGACAAGCAGAACGATGTGGAGATTCCTTCTCCCACCCAGAAGGACAGGGAGAAGAAGAAAAAACAGCAGCTGATGACACAGATCAGCGGGGTGAAGAAATTAATGCACAGCTCCAGCTTGAACAACACCAGCATCTCACGGTTTGGGGTGAAGACAGAAAAAGAAGATCACCTGGCCAAGGTATGAGGGATTCCTGCTCTCCTGGGAGGATCTGGAAGCTGGGAATGGATTTTTTCTCTCTTTTGGAATTAGTATCCCTGAAATGATTGGGAATGCTGTAATTAAGCCATTAGGAATGCTGTAATTAATAGTAGCCTTAAGAGCATATTTTATATTTAAAAATATGTGAAAATGGCCCTAAAATAAAAAGCAAAAAGGTGATGAAGGCTGAGGAGAGCAATTATGAAACACAAAATTCACAGTTACTCTGTGTTCATTAAGCTCACACCTTCAGCACTTCCCTAATTACAATAACCATGAGATTTGCATATTTGTGAACTTTTGGGAAATGCAGAATTGCATTATTTTTTTATTTTGTGCTCTCCAACAGGAACTGGAAGACCTGAACAAGTGGGGCCTCAACATCTTCAACGTGGCCAGGTACTCCCACAACCGGCCGCTCACCTGCATCATGTACGCCATATTCCAGGTGTGTATTCCAGGAATTCCTGCTGCTTCCAGCTTGATTTTCCATGCCTAACTCCTCTCAGCTCCTCCAGCCTGATCCCACACTCAGCTGGGTGTCTGTGCTCTGATCCCTCAGGAGCGGGACCTGCTGAAAACCTTCAAGATCTCGTCGGACACGTTCGTGACGTACATGATGACCCTGGAGGACCACTACCACTCAGACGTGGCCTACCACAACAGCCTGCACGCTGCTGACGTGGCCCAGTCCACCCATGTGCTGCTCTCCACCCCTGCCCTGGATGTGAGTGCCCTGCTGGGCTGGGCTGGGATCGTGGGGTGGGCACTGGTGGCTCTGCCGAGCGCTCGCGTCGCGCCTCCATCATCAGGAAATCTCAGCGTGTGGGATCTCTGCTTCACCTTTCTTGTCCCAGAAAAGCACAATTTGTTGCCCTCAGCCAGCTCCCCTAGCTGTGGGGAGGTAAAACCCCTCTGACAGGTCCCTCTTGCTCCATCCTAGGCTGTGTTCACGGATCTGGAAATCCTCGCTGCCATCTTCGCAGCTGCAATCCACGACGTGGATCACCCCGGGGTCTCCAATCAATTCCTGATCAACACAAGTGAGTTTTGTTCTGAATCTCTCAGAATTCATTCAGTGGGAATGCTTTTGACATGCCGCAGCTTGCAGGCTGTGCTGCCCTCTCAAAATACAGTGCAGTAAAAAATGAGACATTTTGGAATCAAGCAGGAATTAAAATGCAATCCCCGACAAAGGGAACCATTGTAGCACAATTGGTAAAGTCAATATTTACTACTTGCTAACACATAATAATTCTGCCAGCCCCGAGTGCAAACTTCACCATTAAGATAAGATAAATAATCCTATTGCTATTGAAAGCCAAATGTTGGGCTTTGTGTTGTGTTCTGCCCCAGGCTGAGCATGGATCTGGATTCCAAAATCTGGGGATTGTTGTGTTTTGGGAAGGGTTTTTCAGGATTCTGTTGCCAGTGATTTGTAACTGAGTTGACAGAGCATTATTTTGTCACTGGGACTGAGCAAAGGCTGGTTGAGTGCTGGGGCTGGCACTCATGGAGCTAAAAACAACCCCAAAATCCTAAAATCATCCTGTGTCCCATAGGCAGGGACACCTTCCCCCAAACCAGAGTGCTCCAAACCCCATCCAACCCAGCCTTGAACTCCTCCAGGGATGGGGAAAGGAAACTTTCCCCCATTAAAACATTTCAGCTCCTGTTGGCTGTTGGAAATCCCACATCTGGCATTCCTTCCCCAGATTCTGAGCTGGCCCTGATGTACAACGATGAGTCCGTGCTGGAGAACCACCACCTGGCCGTGGGCTTCAAACTGCTCCAGGAGGAGCACTGTGACATCTTCCAGAACCTGACCAAGAAGCAGCGCCAGACCCTCAGGAAGATGGTGATTGACATGGTATGGCCACTCCCTCCTCCTCTTCTGTACCAAAAATGGGCATTTTTTGTGGCTTCCCCTCCTAAAATCCTGGTTTTTCTCTTTCTGGGAAGGTGTTGGCCACTGATATGTCCAAGCACATGAGTCTGTTGGCTGATCTGAAGACTATGGTGGAAACCAAGAAGGTGACGAGCTCAGGAGTTCTGCTTCTGGACAACTACACGGACAGAATACAGGTGAGGCAGCCAAATTCCCTGGATTTGGGGGGTTTGGGTCAGGATGGAGAAGCCACTCTCCCATTTTTATCATGGCTGTGAAACTCATCATAGAGAGAAGCTGAATTCTCAGCAGTCATTTTCTCCTGCACTAAAAGGAAGCCCAAGGTGGTCCCATAGTTTTTAGGTGACCAGAATTAGGGGTTTTTTAACACTTGGAACTGCAAACGTGGTCAGTTCTGAGGTCAATTTTTGAGGGCTCCTAAATTTCCTTGCTGCTTGCTCCCCATTTCTTCCTCCTGTTCAAAAATTCAAAATTGCAACAAAACTTTCATTTGGAACTTAGTGTCTGAAGCAGAGGAATTTCTGCTGTACGGTCTGTTCCCTCAGTAATCCAACCCTTGATTTCCAGAAGTGACCAGGAAAAGCTGGAACAGGGTTTGTGCAGTGAGCAGGACAAGATACATCCTGCTCTGCTCTCCACTTTGATGACCAACTCCTTAAGAGCAGGCTGGCTCCTGGGAAAACTCTTTAAATTTTTATTTCAAACACTCTGGCGCTGCCTAAATCCTTGTGGCTGCTTAGTCAGGCCCTCTGTGTGCATGTGTGCAAGGGATGTTACTCATTCCATAAAGTGGTGGGAGCCTTTCAATCTTTCCCTGGGAGCTTGGAAGTGGATTTGGAATGGTGGGAAGCAGCTGGATTCCCAAACAAACCTGTGGGATGTCACTGACACTTCCACAGCTGCACCAGGTGTGAGGCTGGAGCTGTGGGAGCACCGAGGGAGCACGTCTGGCTTTGGGGCTGGGGCAGCCCAGCTCAGCCACGGGGATGGGATCACAGAATTCCAGGCTGGTGTGGGTTGGGAGGGACTTTGAATTTGTTCCATCCCACCCCAACACCTCCCACTGTCCCAGGGTGCTTCAAACCTCAATGTCCAGCCTGGCCTTGGACATTTCCAGGGATCATGGGGCAGCCACAGCTGCTCTGGGAATTCTATTCCAGGGCTTCCACACCCTCCCAGGGAACAATTCGTTCCCAAAATCCCACCCAAATCTCCACTTTTTCAGTTTGAAGCCATTCCCTGTTTCCTGTCCCTCCAGGCCTTGTCCCCAGTCCCTCTCCAGCTCTCCTGGAGCCCCTTCAGGCCCTGCCAGGGTCTCTGAGCTCTCCCTGGAGCTTCTCCTCTCCAGGGGAACATTCCCAGCTCTCCCAGCCTGGCTCCAGCCCTGCAGCAGCTCCGTGCCCTCCTCAGCAGCTCCACATCTTTATTGTCCTCCAGTGCAATGTTTCTGATATTTTTATGGTCTGTTTCATAATCAGAGAATCTTTTGGTGCAGCGTTCTGCAGATGCAGCTCAAAACCCCTGCTCTTTTCTCCCAGCTGATTTCATGAGTTTCCTGGTGGATCACTTGCAGGTTCTCCGGAACATGGTGCACTGTGCAGACCTCAGTAACCCCACCAAGTCTCTGGAGCTCTACCGGCAGTGGACGGACAGGATCATGGAGGAGTTCTTCCAGCAGGGAGACAAAGAGCGGGAGAGAGGCATGGAAATCAGCCCCATGTGTGACAAGCACACGGCCTCCGTGGAAAAATCCCAGGTAATTGGCCCTGAGCTGCAGCTTTCCCTGCCTGAGCTCGGCATTTCAAAGCAGAGATGAAATTCAGCACAATTAGGAGAGGAGGCAGTTCAGAGCGTGGGTTCTGATCCACGCTGACATCCAGCTGTGCCTGGGGCTCTCCCAGGCTGCTCAGGCTCTCCCAGCTCCTCTGCATCCCCCTGGGCCTCTCCTCATGTCCCAGTTTCCAGAGGAGTCGGGTCCCTTTGTTCCCTGAGCTCTGCCTGCCCTCACCCCCTCCTAACCCCACTGCTGCCCTGCCCCAGTCCAGCCCCACTGAGCTGCAGGACTGGGAGCTTCTCCCAGCTGGGATCCACCCCAGCACCCTGCAGAACTCTGGATGGCATTCCTTATCCAAGATAATTCTGCAGTGCCCATGTCCAGCTGAATTAGAGGCTTTTGGAGCTGCCCTGTGCAGGGTGAATCCCAGAAATGTTCATTTCTGTCCCTGCAAAACTCAAAAGGAGCTGGACTTGCCTCTTTTTTTTTGGGATGAACTGGCTCATCCCTAGTTCTGATTCATAAAATGGTTTCAAGGTCAGATTTTGTCCTGACCTGTGTAGCACAGGCCATAAAATTTCGCCTGGATAATCTGGAATGAAACCAGGAATTTATGTTTGTCCAAACAGATTCCAGCCTTTATATAATGCTGTCTTGGTTGTTGTTTTTGAATGACTCCAGCAAGTCATCACTGAGGTTTTTCAGCTTGAATAAGTAACAAAATTGATGATAATTATTTCCAAATGTCCTCTTGGGCTCAGCCAAGTGCTTTCAAAATTATTCACTCAACCGCGTGGTGATTTGGTTGGAAAAATCTGTTGGATTTCTTAACCTAAGGAGAAATGAATCCTTCAGCCAGGCCTGCCCATGTGCTCCACGTGTGAGCTCCAGTTCATTCTTTGCTTCACATCTGCACTTCCCAGAGGCTTCCAAATGATTTTTTGGTGTGCAGAAAAAATGGGAATTGCACAAAATGTCCATCGTGGAATGGCAAAGGAGAAAGGGAGGTGGTGTGTCCATGCTGGAGGTTTCCAAATGACATTTTTGGTGTGCAGAAAAGATGGGAATTGCACAGAATGTCCATCTTGGAATGGCAAAGGAGAAAGGGAGGTGGTGTGTCCGTTCTGGAGGTTTCCAAATGACATTTTTGCCTTGCAAAAAAGGCAGGAATTGCACAAAATGTCCATCATGGAATGGCAAAGGAGAAAGGGAGGTGGTGTGTCCATTCTGGAGGTTTCTAAATGACATTTTTGGTGTGCAAAAAAGGCAGGAATTGCACAAAATGTCCATCATGGAATGGCAAAGGAGAAAGGGAAGCGGTGTGCCCGTGCTGGAGGGAAACAAGGAGTGGGTTAGAAAATAATATGCAAATATTTCAAAGCTTGAGATGCCCTCTCAATATTTTAGGATCAGTGCTGAGCCGTGTGGCCAATTATCCCACAATTGGAGATGTTTTTAAAGGAACAATGACCTGAAACAACGATTTTAAAGCAGCAGTGATCAACAGTGCTGATTTTACCCATCAGTGCCATGGAGCTCTGGAGCATTTTGGCTTCCAACCATCCCAAACTTTTTTTTCCCAGTGCAGCAGGAACTTTTCACCACCTTTTTTTGCCCAGCCCGTTCCAATTGGACGCTCACGCTCTTATTGACATCCTGTTGTGTCTGAGGGAGCCGGGAGCCACTTCCAAAGCAAACACCTGGAGCACATGGAGCTGGTAGAGCCATTTCCCTGCTGCACACACAAAGCCCTGGAGCACACAGGGAGCTGGGAGAGCCATTTCCCTGCTGCACACACAAAGCCCTGGAGCTCATGGAGCTGGGAGAGCCATTTCCCTGCTGCACACACAAAGCCCTGGAGCACACAGGGAGCTGGGAGAGCCATTTCCCTGCTGCACACACAAAGCCCTGGAGCACACAGAGCTGGGAGAGCCATTTCCCTGCTGCACACACAAAGCCCTGGAGCTCATGGAGCTGGGAGAGCCATTTCCCTGCTGCACACACAAAGCCCTGGAGCTCATGGAGCTGGGAGAGCCATTTCCCTGCTGCACACACAAAGCCCTGGAGCACACAGAGCTGGGAGAGCCATTTCCCTGCTGCACACACAAAGCCCTGGAGCACACAGAGCTGGGAGAGCCATTTCCCTGCTGCACACACAAAGCCCTGGAGCACACATGGAGCTGGGAGAGCCATTTCCCTGCTGCACACACAAAGCCCTGGAGCTCATGGAGCTGGTAGAGCCATTTCCCTGCTGCACACACAAAGCCCTGGAGCTCATGGAGCTGGGAGAGCCATTTCCCTGCTGCACACACAAAGCCCTGGAGCACACAGGGAGCTGGGAGAGCCATTTCCCTGCTGCACACACAAAGCCCTGGAGCTCATGGAGCTGGTAGAGCCATTTCCCTGCTGCACACACAAAGCCCTGGAGCTCATGGAGCTGGTAGAGCCATTTCCCTGCTGCACACACAAAGCCCTGGAGCAGAGGGAGCTGGGAGAGCCATTTCCCTGCTGCACACACAAAGCCCTGGAGCTCATGGAGCTGGGAGAGCCATTTCCCTGCTGCACACACAAAGCCCTGGAGCACATGGAGCTGGGAGAGCCATTTCCCTGCTGGACACACAAAGCCCTGGAGCACACAGGGAGCTGGGAGAGCCATTTCCCTGCTGCACACACAAAGCCCTGGAGCACATGGAGCTGGGAGAGCCATTTCCCTGCTGCACACACAAAGCCCTGGAGCAGAGGGAGCTGGGAGAGCCATTTCCCTGCTGCACACACAAAGCCCTGGAGCTCATGGAGCTGGGAGAGCCATTTCCCTGCTGCACACACAAAGCCCTGGAGCTCACGGAGCTGAGAGAGCCATTTCCCTGCTGCACACACAAAGCCCTGGAGCACATGGAGCTGGGAGAGCCATTTCCCTGCTGCACACACAAAGCCCTGGAGCACACGGAGCTGAGAGAGCCATTTCCCTGCTGCACACACAAAGCCCTGGAGCACACAGGGAGCTGGGAGAGCCATTTCCCTGCTGCACACACAAAGCCCTGGAGCAGAGGGAGCTGGGAGAGCCATTTCCCTGCTGCACACACAAAGCCCTGGAGCTCATGGAGCTGGGAGAGCCATTTCCCTGCTGCACACACAAAGCCCTGGAGCACACATGGGGCTGGGAGAGCCATTTCCCTGCTGCACACACAAAGCCCTGGAGCACACAGGGAGCTGGTAGAGCCATTTCCCTGCTGCACACACAAAGCCCTGGAGCACACATGGAGCTGGGAGAGCCATTTCCCTGCTGCACACACAAAGCCCTGGAGCTCATGGAGATGGGAGAGCCATTTCCCTGCTGCACACACAAAGCCCTGGAGCTCATGGAGCTGGGAGAGCCATTTCCCTGCTGCACACACAAAGCCCTGGAGCACACACGGAGCTGGTAGAGCCATTTCCCTGCTGCACACACAAAGCCCTGGAGCTCATGGAGCTGGGAGAGCCATTTCCCTGCTGCACACACAAAGCCCTGGAGCACACAGAGCTGGGAGAGCCATTTCCCTGCTGCACACACAAAGCCCTGGAGCACACACGGAGCTGGGAGAGCCATTTCCCTGCTGCACACACAAAGCCCTGGAGCTCATGGAGCTGGGAGAGCCATTTCCCTGCTGCACACACAAAGCCCTGGAGCTCATGGAGCTGGGAGAGCCATTTCCCTGCTGCACACACAAAGCCCTGGAGCTCATGGAGCTGGGAGAGCCATTTCCCTGCTGCACACACAAAGCCCTGGAGCAGAGGGAGCTGGTAGAGCCATTTCCCTGCTGCACACACAAAGCCCTGGAGCACACAGAGCTGGTAGAGCCATTTCCCTGCTGCACACACAAAGCCCTGGAGCACACATGGAGCTGGTAGAGCCATTTCCCTGCTGCACACACAAAGCCCTGGAGCACACATGGAGCTGGTAGAGCCATTTCCCTGCTGCACACACAAAGCCCTGGAGCACCAGGATGGAGGAATTCCCATCCCTCTGTGGCTGTTCCGTGCTGGATGTGGTTCCTCCCTGAGTCAGGCAGGGCAGCAGGGCTGAGCTCAGCGGAAGGGCTGACGGGGCAGCTCAGCCCTTCTCACTCTTTCCATGAGCTGGGACGTCACCCCAAGGGGCCAGGCAGCGTTCCCGGGATGAGCAGAGCCTCTTCCCAAGGAAATCTTGTGTGGGGAAGCTTTGGGGCAGGGCAGGAGGAAAATGGGAATTGTGGGAGGGTTTGGAGGAGGCACCAACTGCAGCCCACAGGAAAATACACCCAAAGTTTGGAGTCCAGGCCATGAAGGCTGCTCCCCTCGGGAGCACCGGGGTGTTCCCAGCTCTCAGTCATGTGGGAACTCAGGGATAAAGCCATAAATGCAGCAGCCTTGTCCCCAGGCACTGTCTGAGAGGAGCAGACTCAGTGCTGACAGCCCCATCCACTTCCAGCTCCATGGCAGGGACACCTCCCAGTGTCCCAGGGTGCTCAAACACATCCAGCCTGGCCTGGGACACTTCCAGGGATCCAGGGGCAGCCACAGCTGCTCTGGGAATTCTATTCCAGCTCCTCCTCACCCTCACAGGATGAGTTTCTGTATTTTCTTCCCGGTATCCATTTAGCCATTCCCTGTGTCCTGTCCCTCCATCCTTGTCCCCAGTCCCTCTCCAGCTCTCCTGGAGCCCCTTCAGGCCCTGCCAGGGGCTCTGAGCTCTCCCTGGAGTTTTCCCTTCTCCTCTCCAGGTGAGCACCCCCAGCTCTCCCAGCCTGGCTCCAGAGGGGCTCCAGCCCTGGAACAGCTCCAGGGATTCCTCTGGATCTCTCCAGCAGCTCCAGGTCCCTCCTGAAGTTGGGCTGGGGCAGCTCTGCAGGTGGGGCCTCACCTGAGCAGGGCAGAGGAAATTCCCGCTCTCCTTCCCTGCTGCCCACGCTGCAGGATCAGCCCAGGGCTCTGTCCCCTGAATTTCCTGCTGGCTCCTGCTTTTACTGAAACTTCCTGCAAGGTTTAATTTTGGACAAGACATCAGCCTAGTGGGTATCAGATAAGTGTGGCTGCATTAGGCTGTGCTGGTCTGGGGACTTGCTCCTGGTGTTTTGCTCATAAAATGAATTTGATATGAACTTTTCAAACATTCAGACATGGTTATTGCCTTGCCCTGAGCGTGTGTGTCCCTTTGTTTCCCAGGTGGGATTCATCGACTACATCGTCCATCCTCTGTGGGAGACGTGGGCTGACCTGGTGCAGCCCGACGCCCAGGACATCCTGGACACTCTGGAGGACAACAGGAACTGGTACCAGAGCATGATACCTCAGAGCCCATCCCCTCCCCTGGAGGAGCGGGGCCAGGACTGCCAGGGCCTGATGGAGAAGTTCCAGTTTGAACTGACGCTGGAGGAGGAGGATTCCGACGGGCCCGAGAAGGACGGCGAGAGCCTCGGCTACTTCAGCAATACAGAGACGCTGTGCGTGGCCCAGCAGGGCGAGGAGGAGCCCCAGAGGGAGGCCACCATCGAGATTGTGACAGAAGACACATCTCCTGTGGACACATAATGGCCCGGCCCCGCGGGAGTGGCTTTTAAACACTCGCGGAGCTTGCGAGCGGCCCCCGGCGGCCTCGGCGGCCGGGGCTGAGGCCTCTGCCACGGGGGTGACAGATCCTCCAGCTGCTTGAGATTGGAGTCAGGGTTACAGATGGGGTAGGGAATGATTGATTGCTCAGGAAATGCACGGGTGATTTGCGTTGTGGTTTGAGCCTCGTCAGCCGAGAGCGCCTCGCCTTGTCCCGGAGCTGGCTTGGGTCGGGCCGGCGGCGGCGCTGACACACAACTGAGAGATTTTATACCGTTAGTTTTGGAGTTTATACCAGTTAGACTGATAGAAACTACTGATCAATAACTCATATCCAACCTGTCCACCCGACCACCTGTCTGCAGACCTGTGTGCCTTCTTTGTAAACACTTTCATGTCTTTTTGAGAGTCTCTTTAATCCAACACACGGAGCTTGGTAGTTCAAAAGCGACACAAGGTGTTCCGGGATTGACGGCTACTTTTTTGGGATTCTTCCTGTTATACCAGAAGCAGTCTTCCTTTTTTTGTTTTCATGGGCAATACCTGTCACTTTATTGCAGTTAATCACTTTGACAAGACTAAACAGAAGGGGAAACCCTCTGCTTTGCATTACTGCACCTTCAATGTGTTCTTAATCCCCCCGGTGACCCGTCGGGAGTCGCTCGGTGCCGTCGCGCGCCGTTCCCTCGCTGGGAATTTTTCCTCCCCGGGGTTTGGGTTTGTGGTGAGCAGGACAGAGGGCAGGTTTTTGTTGTTTTATCTTTTTCTCCCTGGCACAGCTCAGTCCATCCCTGAGTAAGCGTGGCAAGGCAGCGTGTGGCACGCCTTCCCCCTCGGCAGCTCCCTGGAATTTGCACGCTCGGATGTTTGTGTTTCTCTGGCCTCTCGTCCACGTTCCCTAGGTTTAGGTCCACCATCCTCCTCCTCCTCCTGCACTGCCTCGAGCTCTACCACCTCCATTACTGTTTATAACAGTGTATTTATTACCTACTGTACATACTGTAATGTTTTGTAAGTTATTAATTTATATGAATTAGCATCGCCTGTCGGCGGCGATGTTAATGGGGTAGAAAACTCTGGAATAAGAGTTGCCTTTTTTTTTTTTTTTCTTGTAACCTTTTGTATTGCATAAAGTCCAAGAACCTGAACATAGCTGAAGAGACAGACACAACCCAGCAAGGGCATTCGGGTGGCAGCCGCCCGTGGGGAGGGGACACCCAGGGCAGCGAATTTGGGAATCTGCCAGGAAACGCAGAGAGGGGGAACAGAACAAAGAACTCCCCACGCCCGGGCCGGCTGTTCAATGTCACAACGTTCCAATTTCTGAACGACCCAATGTGAATCTCTATGACAAAAAGGAAAAAAAATATATAATGTGAACTGATGTAATAATTGTGCTGTGAAACTTCCTCTGACAAAGCTTGTCCGGCATCGTGAGCGGTGTCAATCTCAGTTTGTAAAATATGTTTCAAGCTTTTTGGTCCAACTCGTGACTAATTAGTTCATGACAATAGCACAGTTGTGCATGATCAATGGGTTTGTTTGTCTGTTGAACACTGCATTGTTCCAGGTGGTTATTTTATTGTTCCCCAAAGTTTCACACTATGTATGTTATAGTATTCTATATTGTGTTCAGACGCATTCTTAAGAGATTTTTATATGAAGTGAATAAATGAAAGCATGACCCAGCCTGCAGCTCTTCGGGGGGATTTTGTCAACAAGGCAGCGTGGGCTGTGTCACTACAGACAGAAAATGGGACCCTCCAAACCCAGAACCCTCCCATGGCCCAATCCCACAACCTTCCTGGGGCCAAAACCCAGAACCCTCCCAGGGCTCAATCCCAGAACTCTGCCATGGCCAAAACCCAGAACCCTGATGTGGCCAAAGCACAAACCCCTCTGATGGCTGAGATCAGAACCTTCCTTTGGCCAAAATCCAAAACCTCCCACAACCAAAATCCAAGACCTCTCACAGCTGAAATCCACAACCTCCTACAGCTGAAATCCGGAACCTTCCCTTGGCCAAAGCCCAGGACTCTCCTACAGCCCAAACCCAGAACATCCTGTGGCCAAACCCCAGAATCTCCCATGGCTGAGACCCAGAATCCTCCAGGAGCCAAAACCCCAAACCCTCCAATGTCTGAATCCCAGAACATCCCATGGCTCAATCTCAGAACTCTCCCACAGCCAAAACCCAGAACCCTTCTGTGGCCAAAATGTAAAACCCTCCTGTGGCTGAAACCCAGAACCTCCAATGTCCTAAACCCAGAATCTCCAATGTCCTAGACCCAGAACCCTTACATGTCCTAAGCCCAGAACCTTCAATGTCCTTAACCCAGAACCTCCAATGTCCTAAACACAGAACCTCCCTTGGCCAAGACCCAGAATCTCCAATATCTGAAACCCAGAACCCTTCCATGTCTGAAACTCAGAATCTCCCATGGCTGAAGTCCAGAACCTCCCATGTCCTGACCCCCGGACCTCCCCTGGCCAGCCCCAGCCCCTCCGTTCCCCGCGGCCCCAGCGGAGCCGTTCCTCAGGCGCGGCCCCAGGAGCGCTCCCGGTGGCCCGGCCACCATCCGTGGGACACCCGGGGACCTCGTCCTTCCTGCGGGGCCGGGGGCAGCGGAGGCGACAGGAAGGCGGGCGCCGACGGGAAGCGGTGGCCGCGCACGGCCCGGCCCGCGGGAGCTTTCATGTCCCGGCCTGACCCAAAACAAGCGACTCTCCAGTAAAAAACATCCTGTGCCAGGCCAGGAGCTGCGGGGGAGCGGGGCCGCCGCGCCGCCCTCGCCGCGGGTGACACCGGCGGTGTCCTCTGGGGGGTCCGCAGGTTTTCCCTGGATTCGCTGCCTCCGAAGCGAAATCGCAGGAAAACAAGCGTGGATCTCATGCCCGTGCCTGCATTCCCAGGCAGCGCTCCATGGAGCAGCCACTGCCAGGCACCTTAATGTCACATCCCTGCTGTCCCAGCAGAAAGATTCCGGGGGGAATTTCCCAGCACCTAACCAGGGTCTGAACCTCTGGAACTCCGTGGTGAAAATTCCTGGGTAGAAACTCCTCGAAGGGCCAGTAGTGATTTTCCTTGTGGATTAACAGAATCCCAGAAATGGGTTGGGTTGGAGGGACCTTAAATCCCACCCAGTGCCACCCCTGCCATGGCAGGGAAACTTCCATTGTCCCAGGCTGCTCCAACCTGGCCTTGGGCACTTCCAGGGATGCAGGGGCAGCCACAGCTGCTCTGGGCACTTGTGCCAGGCCTCACCACCCTCACAGGGAACAATTCCATCCCAAAATCCCATCTCAATCTCTCCTCTTTTAATTTAAACCATCCCCCGTTCACCCCGGCTCATCCTTTCTGCCTCCCTGGGCTGTGGCGGCCGCATCCTGCCCGCGGCTCCCGGGGATGTGCAGGGATGGCAAAGGGATCATCGGGCTGGAAAACCGTCGGCTCTTCTGGGGGGAAAGCACCGAACCGGGAGGGGCAGCAGCGCTGGGGCTGCGGGTGGAGCACCAGGGGCAGGGGGTGCCCGGGTGGGTGCCCGGGTGGGTGCCCGGGTGGGTGCACAGTTGCGGGGCTGTTCTGTCCCTGTCCCCTCCCCTTTCTCTGCCCGTGTCCCCTCCCCTCCAGCCCCGCTCTCTTCATTCCTGTCCCTTCCATGACCCAGTTCTGCCACGCAGCTTCCCCGGCATCACAGGCAGCTCTGCAGCCGGGCAGAGCCGCCTTTCCCCGCTCCTTCCCCGCAGCAGCGCCGGGAAAATGTTCCAGCAAAGCCAACCCGGACCCTTCTGTTTTCGCTCTGGTTTTAGGATGGAAATCCCGGTTCGGCTCACTCTGCTCACTCTGCCCCTCAGGGGATGAGGGTCTCCCGTGGCTCTGCTTCACCATCCTCACATCCAGAGCTGCCGGGGGGCTCGCACGGATTCCTTGGGCATCGGGAGGTGGCAGAGGGAGCGGGGATGCGCCGCTTCCTTCTCATCCGGAGCGGGGCTGGCGGGGGCTGCTCCCCCTCCCTGGTGTCCCCAGGTCACCTCCAGGGACTCCCAGCAGCTCCTGGTGCGGTGAGGGACCGAGCCCAGCTCGGGGGACACGGCTGCGCCCGGGTCTGTCCCCTCCGTGCTGCCAGCATTAACCACAGGTGTCACCCAGAGCCCCCGAGTGACAGCTGGCCCTGTCCCCAAGGGCATCGTTCCCCTCTGAGGCCACGGGGCTGGGATTTCAGGGGGATTTCCACCCGCCCTAAACCCCCCACGGGCACCAATCCCAGGGGTGAGGGAGGGAGCAGACCCGGCCCTTCCCGGGGGAAGGGACAGGGGTCCCTGCACTGCCAGGAAACTCCTGACCCTCAGGTCACCGCTGTCCACAGCAGCTGTGCTGCAGGGAAATAAAATAATGACCCAGCCCTGCTGCTGTTCCCAGCTCGGCCTCTCCCCTGGGGCTGCAGCTGGATTTCCCTTTTCCCCCGATCCATGGGATTTAAGGATGAGCGTGGCTGTTCCCACCTGGACATCCCAGCGAGGTGTGACAGAGCCAGAGCGAGGGACAGGCAGGACAAAACGGCCTCAAGTGGCACCAGGGGGGGTTTGCGTTGGGTATTTGGGGAAATTTCTCCATGGGAAGGGTGGTCAGGCATTGGAACTGTGGGGAGTGGGGAGTCCCCGTTCCTGCAGGGATTTAAAATCCCCGTGGATGTGGCACTTGGGGACAGGTCAGTGGTGGCCTCAGGGCTTTTCCAGCCCCAGTGATTCCGTATTTTCCTGTCCCTGGCCCACAGCCCCGGGTCCCTCTGTTTGGGACGGGCATTCCCAGGCTCCCATCCAGCCCCGAGGCTCTGCCGGGGGGATTTGGGCAGAGCTGACCCGGAACTCCCGCGGCTGGGAAAGGAGAAGGAGAACGCGACTCGCGACAGGAGGGGCCGGGGCGGGAGCACCGAGCGCGGATTTTGGCGGGGCTGGAGGGGGCCGAGGCTCCGGCAGCGGCTGCAGCTCCCGGGGGAAGGGGGGCTGGAGCTCCCAGCCTGGCCCTGGGGACACCGCGGGGACACGGGGGTGGCCGGGACGGACAGGGCAGGTTGTGGCCCAGCTGATGGGGTTCCAGATGGGTTCGGGTGTTTGGGCTCTCCCAAATGTCCCTTTTGGGGCGACCAAACCCCAGAACTCCCGAGGTCCCCCTGTCCCCAAGCCCCGCTCCTGCTGCCCGATTTTCCACTCTCCTGAAGGAATTTCTGCCACCCTGGGGTGGCACCGTCCCCGCCGGTGTCACTGCGCTGCCGGGGACACCGGGGACAGCAGAGATCCGCCCACGGTGGGGGACGGCAGGGCCAGGCGAGCAGGCGGGGTCTGCACATCTGTCCGGCCCCTGCACATCTGTCCAGTGTCTGCACATCTGTCCAGTGTCTGCACGTCTGTCCGGCCCTGCACATCTGTCCGGTGTCTGCACGTCTGTCCGGCCCTGCACATCTGTCCGGCCCCGCACGTCTGTCCGGCCCTGCACAGCTGCACAGCTCCACCTGCCGAGCTCCCGGCGCCGCGCAGGGCTCGGGAAGTGCCCCGGGAATGGGGAATGTCCGGTCCGGGAACACGGCGGGGACACGGCGGGGACACGGCGGGGACACGGCGCGCACGTCGGGCTCGCAGAGCTCGGGCGGCACAGATGGAATCCCGCACAGCTGGATCCTGGCAGAGCTGGAATCCCACACAGCTGGAATCCCACACAGCTGGAGCCCCGCACAGCTGGATCCCCGCACAGCTGGATCCTGGCAGAGCTGAAATCCCACACAGCTGGAGCCCCGCACAGCTGGATCCCCGCACAGCTGGAGGCAGAGGCTCCAGGGCAGCGCTGGGGATTCCTCTGCCTTCGCTGCCCCAGATGTTTCCCACCCCCTCCCCATCCTGTTTCTTTTCCGTGAATAATTTTAAGAAGAATTCCATCTCCTCTATGAGCAAAGGTGATCAGGCCCAAAGGTGATCAGGCCCAAAGGTGATCAGGACAAAACCCAAAGATAATTTAAATCTGAATTAAAGGCCCCCACTGTCATTTCTGGAGCTCTGCATTGTGTCAGGACAGAATTTACTTCTCTGGGTTTCTTTACACAGCTGCGAGTTTTTACCTAAAGGAGGCAAAAGCTCCGTTCCAGTCCCGGGAATCAAATCCCACGGGAATGTCTGGGCAGGTGGATAAACTCCCGCAGCTCTGAGCCCCAGGCCGGCTCGGGGGATGGATCCTTCCCCATCCCAGAGCACATTCCAGGCTGATGCTCCCAGGGATCAAATCCAAAACGGGCTCAGTAATATTGAAATGGGTGGTGTGAAATGGGGGCGCTGGCTGCAGCCCCCCGAGGACTCTGGCAGTGTTCTTGAATTATATTTTTTTCCCCCTAAAAAGTAAAGTTAATTAATAATTAATTATCAATATTCTGGAGCACCCCGGGGGCAGCTGCAGCTCGTTCCCATGGGGGTGGTGCTGATTAATTGCCCTGATTAATTACCCTGATTAGTGCCCGGTTATTAGGGCTGAGGATGGGGCTGGGGGCTGATCCTGGAGCAGCAGCAGAGCGAGTGGGGTGAGCAGGGGGATCCCTTTGGGATTTTGGGGGTGAATGGGCTTTCCTGGATGTGGTTGGAATGGGATTTTTGGGATTGGAGCAGGAGCAGCTCCAAGGGGGGGTGGGACCCTCCCTGCTCTGCCCCGGGGCTCAGCCCGGTCACCCCCGGGTGAAGGAAACCCCAAAGGCGGCAGCGCCGGTTCTGGGGGGGTTAAACCCCTCCGAGTGTCCCCTTTGTGTCCCCGGCACCTCTGCGCCCTGGGGACACCCGGGTGAGGCCTGGCAGGGACCCTGGTGGCCAAACTGCGGGGTTTGGTGGCCCTGAGTGGAGCCCTGGCACCCGGGGGTGTCACCGCCCCGTCCCCCCGGTTTTAGGGAATTCCTGCCCGGCCCCAGCCCCTCTGTTGGGGCATTGCTCATCCCAGGGATGGATTGGGCTCCTCTGGCATTTCAGGGCTGCGGTTTTTGGGGGTGCAGAGAATTTTCCGGGGGGGTCAGGGCTGCAGCTGCGATCCCGCCGCTCCCCCCGGGAGTTTCTCCCGTGCCGGAACGCGGCTGCTCCCCGAGGGCTCCATGAGAAATTCCCGTTTCCCAGCGCTGCTCTCCAGCCCATCCGCCTCTCCCTGTGCGTGCCGGGTGGGGCTCGTCCCCCGTGTCCTGCGGGGTGGAGGCGGCTCCGTGCGCCTGGGAAAAGCGGGGATTCATGGAGCGGGAGGGAAGGGAGCTGGGAGCTGCTGTGTCCCGGATCCGGGAGCTGCTCCAGCCCTGGGCACCCCTGGGATCAGCTGGGCTGGCAGGGATTGTTCCCATGGATTCTCAATCCTGAGATAAACTGGGATTGTTCCCATGGATTCCCAGCCTTTGGATGAGCTGGGGATGTTTCCATGGATTCCCGGTCCTGGAATGAGCTGGGATTGTTCTCATGGATTCCCAATCCCAGGATGAGCTGGGATTGTTCCCTGTGCTGAAATGGGGAAATTCCCAGCTGGGGCTGGTAGGGGTTGTTCACATGGATTCTCCAGTCCTGGGATGAGCTGGGAATTGTTGTCCTGGATTCTCCAGCGCTGGGATGAGCTGGGATTGTTCCTGTGGATTCCCAGTTGTGGGATGAGCTGGGATTGTTCCTATGGATTCCCAATCCTGGGGTGAGTTGGGATTATTCTCCTGGATTCCCCATCCTGGGATGAGCTGGGAATTGTTCCCATGGATTCCCCAACCCTGAGATGAGCTGGGAATTGTTCCCATGGATTCTCCAGCTCTGGGATGAGCTGGGGCTGTTCCCATGGATTCCCAGTCCTGGGGCTGTTCCCATGGATTCCCAGCCCTGGGATGAGCTGGGAATTGTTCCCATGGATTCCCTAATCCTGGGATGAGCTGGGATGCTCTGAATGTCCATGAAATGTCTTGGTTGCCCACAGCACAACGTGGGGCAGTCCCAGGAGCATTTGGGGTTCAGCCTTTTGGGGTTCAGCCTCCCGGGTGGTGCTGTTGGGGTTTTGGGGCCTGGGGGATGGATGGGTCCCCTCTGTGCCCCCCCGAGCTCAGGGGAGCAGCTCCTGGGGGTTCTCCCCTCTCCTTCCCTGCTGGGGAGACCCTTGGAGGGGGCAATGCTGAGAACTGACTGCAGGGAGAGCTCAGAGCCCCTGGCAGGGCCTGAAGGGGCTCCAGGAGAGCTGGAGAGGGACTGGGGACAAGGCCTGGAGGGACAGGACACAGGGAATGGCTTTGAGCTGGATTTAGGTGGATATTGGGAAGGAATTCCTGGCTGTGAGGGTGGGGAGGCCCTGGGATGGAATTCCCAGAGCAGCTGTGGCTGCCCCTGGATCCCTGGAATGTCCCAGGCCGGGCTGGATGGGTTTGGAGCAGCCTGGCACAGTGGGAGCTCTCCCTGCCTGTGTCTCCTCCAACCCCAGATTTTTAGGGAAAGAGGCAAAACCCCGAATTTCCCTGGAAAGTCCATCCTGCCCTGCCCTGGCCAGGCGGGGCCGCATCTCCAGCCTCTCCCACCGCATTCCCGGCGGGATCAGCTCAGGCCGAGCCCATCCAGAGGGGCTGCGGGGCGATACAAACACCCCCGGCTGCCCTTAATGCCGCGGATTTGCCGGGGCCGCGTCCTGCCCGAGGATTGGGGTTTTATTTAGCAAATCCCATCGCTGTGCGGGGCCGGGCCCGGCTCCTCCGCCGCTGTCACATGGAGCCGTGGCTGACTCTGCCGGGGATGAGTAATGCGCTCCGTGACTCATTTGCTGCCTTTTTTATTTCCATTTCTTTTTTTTTTTTAATCTCCAGGCCCTCGGCTTCGCCTCTTGCCGGCAGCTCCTGGCGCGGCTCCTCCGGGAGATTTTGGTGGGAATTGTGGCAGCTCGGTGGGGTTTGGAAGCCAAAATTTTGGATTCCAAAATTTGGGAGAGGGGTTTGGTGGCCAGGGATGCGGGAATGCTCCAGCAGGGACGCGGCTCTCCCTGTGCCACTCATTTTTTGGGAAGGGCCCATTCCAGGAGCTTTGTGGGATTCATTTTGGCTATGGAAGGGGAGTTCTGGTCTGGCCCCATGGCAGGAGGTGTTTCACAAAGCTGAGATTCCCTGGATGGATTCCAGGATGTCTGGGATGATTCCCAGGTGTGATGGGGAGGCTGCCCAAACCCAGCGCTGAAATGGGGAAATTTGGTGAAAAGAACTTTTTTTTTCATATATAATTCATATTTTTATCCCCAGCCTGGCCTGGGAATGGATTTGCAGGGATATCCTGGCTCTCCTTGTTTGGTTAAGGAATATCGACCCTCAGGATCCATGGGAAGGGCACTGCTCTGTCCTGGATGCCTCAGCGGGATCCCACTGGCTGTGGGATCACAGAACGCCCAGATTTAGGTTTGGAAGGACCTTAAAGCTGATCCCATCCCAGCCCTGTCTGTGGGGATCCCTTAGGATCGCGCCGGGCCCAGGGACACTCCCAGGGATGGGAATTCTGGTGCCACGCAGCTGCTCCATGGATTTTTGGGGGGGATTTGCGTTATTTTGGTGCATCCAGCAGGAATTTGGGCACGGAAGTTTCCTGTCCATCCTGCAGGGTGTGCCAGCTCTGGGACAGTGGAGCGACATTCCAGGGGTTGTGCTCAGCCTGGGATTCCAGCCGGAATTCCCGTGCTGGAAGCGGGGCAGGGAGGTCACAGGAGCTCCTGGCAGGGATTAAAGGAACCATCTGTTCCCTAATCCCATCCCTGCGGCCGCTGCTGCGGCATTTCCCACCAGCTGGGATGGGTCCTGCCCCTCCCTGATTTATCCAGACCCTTGGAGGTGCTTGGATTTTGGATTAATATTTTTAATGGGATGGGGGGAAAAAAAAGTTTATTTGTTTGGATTATGGTTTTTGTTTGGTTGGTTTTGTTTGTTTGGTTTTGTTGGTTTTTTTATTTTGTTTTTGGTTGTTTGGTTGATTTTTTTTTTTTTTTGCTAGAGAAATGATATTTTAATGGGGCAAAAAATTGATTTTCATTCATAAAAACGGCGCTTTTTTTCTCTTTTATTTTTTATTAATTTTTTTTTTTTAATGGGAACAATGTTGTGGGCATTTCTCCCGAGCACGGAGAAACCCTGACAAGCCCGCGGGGATGATCCCGAAGATGCTGATGCAGGGTGAGCGGTGGAAGGGAAGTTTTCCGTCCCCGCTCCGCGGTCACGTTGAGAAGCCACATCGGCGTTCGGGCTGTCCCCAAAGCGCCGCCGCGGTGCCCTGGAGGGACAGGAGGGACAGAGGCCGCTCCTCCGTGGGGATTTGGTGCCAATCCCGATTTTTCCGGGCTGTCCCGACCAGGATGAGGTTTGGGATGAGGATCCCGGGGGTTGGAGCGCTTTTCCTGCAGGGAAAAAATTCAGCCGGATTCTGGGATCTGGGCACGGGCAGTTCTGCCGGGAGAGGTTTTAAATCCCGAATTTTCTGGGCTAAACCGGGATCCCGATAATTTAGGCGGAGCTTCCCCTTGGTCCCAGCTCTGGGGACAGGTTGGGAAAGGGGTGAGGGACACAAATCCCACCGGGGGGGCTCTTCCAGGGGAATCGATGCCGGGAATGGCGGAGGAACGGGGGACAGGGCGGGGTGGCATCGTGGGGACAGAGGGCAAGGTGGCATTGCAGGGAGGGGACACAGGGCAGGGTGACATTGTGGGGACACAGGGCAAGGTGGCATGGTGGGGGACACGAGGTAGGGTGACACCGTGGGGACACAGGGGAAGGTGGCATCATGGGGACAAGGTGGCATTGTGGAGGGGACAGGGCGGGGTGACATCACGGGGGGACACAAGGTAGGGTGAAATCGTGGGGACACAGGGCAAGGTGGCATCGTGGGGGGACATAGAGCAGGGTGGCATCGTGGGGATACAGGGCAGGTGGCATCGCGGGGGGACAAAAGGTAGGGTGGCATCATGGTGACACAGCGCAGGGTGACATCCTGGGGATACAGGGCAGGTGGCATCACAGGGGAGAGGGTGGCATCGTGGGGAGGGACACAGAGCAAGGTGGCATCGTGGGACAGAGCAGGGTGGCATCGTGGGGACAGAGCAGGGTGGCATCGTGGAAGGGACACAGGACAGGGTGGCATCACGGGGGGACAGGTCAGGGTGGTGTCATGGGGGACACAGGGCAGGGTGGCATCACGGGGAGGGGACAGGGCAGGGTGACATCGTGGGGGACATAGAGCAGGGTGGCATCGTGGGGATACAGGGCAGGTGGCATCACAGGGGACAGGGTGGCATCGCGGGGAGGGGACACCGGGCAAGGTGGCATCATGGGGACACCGGGCAGGGTGGCATCGCGGGGAGGGGACACAGGACAGGGTGGCACCATGGGGACACAGTGCAAGGTGGCATCATGGGGACACCGGGCAGGGTGGCATCGTGGAGGGGACACAGGACAGGGTGGCATCACGGGGGGACAGGTCAGGGTGGTGTCATGGGGGACACAGGTCAGGGTGGCATTGCAGGGAGGGGACAGGTCAGGGTGGTGCCATGGGGGAGACAGGGCGGGGTGGCATCGCGAGGGGACACAGGGCAGGGTGACATCACGGGGAGGGGACAGGGCAGGGTGACATCGTGGGGGGACATAGAGCAGGGTGGCATCGTGGGGATACAGGGCAGGTGGCATTGCGAGGGGGACAGGTCAGGGTGGTGCCGTGAAGGGGACAGGGCAGGTGGCATTGCGGGGGGACACAGGACAGGGTGGCATCACGGGGGGACAGGTCAGGGTGGTGTCATGGGGACACAGGTCAGGGTGGCATTGCAGGGAGGGGACAGGTCAGGGTGGTGCCATGGGGGAGACAGGGCGGGGTGGCATCGCGAGGGGACACAGGGCAAGGTGGCATTGTGGGGAGGGGACAGGGCAGGGTGACATCGTGGGATACAGGGCAGGTGGCATCACAGGGGGTACAGGGTGGCATCGTGGAGGGGACACAGGTCAGGGTGGCATCATAGGGGGACAGGTCAGGGTGGTGCCGTGAAGGGGACAGGGCAGGTGGCATTGCGAGGGGACACAGCGCACGGTGGCATCATGGGGACACAAGGCAAGGTGGCATCACGGGGACAGAGCGCATCCCTGCCCCAAGCGCTCGCAGCCCCCCCGCGCCGCCTCCCCGGCCTCTTTTGTTCCCCGCTCCGCTTTTCCCTTCATGCGAGATTAATTCCCGGGCGCCGTTGGAAGCAGCCGGGGAGAAATTTCTCCCGCATCCTCCTGTCGGGGCTAATTGCTGGCGCCGTGACGTCAGCCATGGATTTGTCCCCGGGATGGCTGCGGGAGAGGCGGCCGGGAGGGCCCGGCGCTGCCCGGCTCCCATCCCTGCGCTCCGCTGCCTTCTCCAGCCGGGATTGATCCCTTTTTTTATTTTTTCTCCCCGCACGCTCCTAATCTGACAGCGGCCGGGAATTAAATGGGGCCGCAATAGGATTAAGGCAGGGGAAGTGCGTCACGAGGTGCGGGCAGGGGGTTCTGGTTTTGGGGGAAAAGCGGCGGTGGGGAGGGTGGGGAAAAAAAAAAAAAAAAAAAGAGAAGGGGGGAGGAAGAGAATAAATAAAAAAAAAAAGGAAAGAGAGGAAAAAAAAAAATCTGGGAAATAGGTTGGAGTGTTCCCGGGGGGTGTGTCGGGAGCGAGCGCGCATGTGAGCAGCGCGGGGCGGGAGGCACCGAGCCCGCCTCGTCCTCCCTTTCTCCGAGCATCCTCCGCGATGCCAGCCTGGAGGTGATACAGGCGCGGCGGCAGCATCCATGGCCTGCCCGTAACCGCGGCGTTCTTCCTCCTCATCATCCTCCTCCTCATCCTCCTCCTCGCCGCCCGGGCAGCGCCGAGCGCCGCTGCCCGCGATCCGCGCTCTCCCGTGTGTTTTTCCAGGCTCCTTGGGAAGTGAGGAATGCAATTCTGCCACCATGATGGAAGGTAGGTGATGAGCCGGGAGAGGAGGAGGAACGGCGGGAGGGGGGGTTTGATCATTCCCTAAATCAAATAATAATAATAATGCTAATAATGATTAATAATCGTTCAATGAAGGCTCCCCTCCCCCTAATCCCCGGCAGGCCGGGGCTGTGCCGGGCGGCGGGGCGGTGATATAATATCGAGCCCGTCAGGTTATTTGCAATTCCATCCCCAGCCCTGTGTAGGCAGCTCGGGCTGAGCCGAATTCCCGGTTTTCCAGCGAGCCGCCGCTTCCTCCCGCTTGGATCCGTGGGGATTCGGAGCCTGGAATTGTAAATTTTTTTTTTTTAATTTTATTTTTAATTTTTTTTTTCTCCCGGCGGAGGATGGAGCTGGGGGTGCGCAGCTGTGGGATGGGAGCCGGTGCTTTTCCCTGGATGGATGGATGAGCATCGCTTCCATGGGAAACGAGGGAATTGGAACTTGAGATGATTTTTTTCTCCGTGTCGTGGAGATATTGGAAAAAAAAAAAAATAGGGAATGAGGAGGGAATATGGGCTCCAGGATGCTTCAGGGAGCTGTGTCTGATCCTGTGTGGGAAAAGCCTCTGGGCATGACAGGAATTTTATCCTCTGTCGTCTGTCTCGGCCGTATGTAAAGCTCTCCTTTATTATTTATAATTTTAATTCCTTCTGGAGAGCAGGGTGCAGGCAGAAGGATGTCTGGGATTTAATTCCATTTCAGCAGAATGGATACTCCAGGGCCGAGGAAAGCAAAATATCTGGAATTTTGAGGGGGGATTTCTGGCCCGTTGGTGGCAGCAGCAGGGCCTGGCTTGGTGGAGCCACTTCCAGGGAGCTTCCCGGGATGACAGGCAGAAATTGGGATGCTTCCCGGAGTATCCCTGGAATCCAGGGCTGCCCCCTGCCCCAATTCCCCCGGAGAGGCCTCTGGATCCATGGAATTCCGATGGGTTTTGGATATTTCCCCGCTCTGGGAGATTCAGGCGTCGTCAGGGCCATGTGTGGGCACATGGAATGGCCTCTCCCAGGATGGATTTGGGATGCCTGGGTGGGAAGGAAATGAGTTTTGTTGTCCTTTGGATGTTGGAAAAAGCCTTCCCTGCTTTCCCTGGTGCTGATGAGAGTCACAAGCGAGCGAGGTTTTAATTTTAGCCCATGACATCAAAGCCATCCCACGGCAGGAGCGGGTCACGGCAGGGGGAATCCATTAAAAACCTGGCTGCTCCCAAAATTCCAGCCTTGGAATTGGGGATTGGCATGGATAAACTGGAGTTGTCTTGTAGGCCTTGGTTTGAGTGATTGATTCGGTTTGGAGGCTGCTTGGGGGAAGTAAATTTGGGGTTTTTGAGGCTCTTTTGGGGTTTTTGGTTTGGGGTTTTTTATTTTGGGTTTGGTTTTATTCCTTGTGGATTTTATCCTGGCGGGAGCTTTGGTCACTGGATCCAGGGCTGGGGCGTTGGGCTCTGGCAGAGGTGGAATAACCTTCCATGACCCAGTCATGCGTGGAATAAAATTAAATACTGATCATAAAAAGGGAATTATTAAACGGCTCAAAATGTTCCCCAAATGGTTGATGGAAACCTAGAACAGAAGTTGGAAAATTGGAAATAATTCCTGGGGTTTTTTTGAGTTTTTGAAAGAGTTGGAAATTGGTTGGATTTGTGGGAGAGTGGAAGTTCAATCTGAGATCCCACTGAAACCCTGGCCCCTTGCAGGGGGGGCTGAGTTAATTATTATTACTATTAATAATATTATTTATAATAATTTTTTATTAAATATAATAATATTTATTTAATATTAATATAATTGATTCAATGGTTTTGACAAGCTTGGCTTAATTGGACCTGAAACTTCTAAACCTGGGCAAAACACAGAGAGCTCCTTGCAGTGATCACCTTAAAGGGGTTTAATTAATATTATAATTAATTATTTAAATTGTTTTTGGTGCTGAAGTGTTGGACAGTGAGCTGGAAGTGGAGGCAGGACCTGAGGCCACCCATAGAGCTGGCTCATGGATTCTTTTTGAATCCTTTTCCTTGGAAAAAAGAGAATTCACCTCACTGGGAACAGCACAGGATGAGGAATTTTTGCTGGATATGGACGTCACATTCAATACATGGAATATTTTTTTATTCTTTTGGGAGAAAAATGTTGATTTTTTTCATGGATGTCTAAAAAAATCCCAAAGATACCCCAAAAAAACCAAGTGGAAGATATTTCCAGAGCTGGAGGACACTGAAGGTGTCACAGGTGTCTCCAGCGGCGGAAATTCCTCCGCCTCCCCGGAGGGGTGGGATGGTGGGATGCAGGAACATCCGTCCCATGGATTTGTTGTTCTTGGCTGCACCCAGCAGGGTTGGGATGGGGATTAAACCCCGCCGAGGTCCCACCACGTGTGGAATGAGAAGGGTTTGGCCCTTCCCGGGGATTGTGAAACGCTCGGAAGCGCCCGGGGCGCGCGGCGGGGGTGAACATCCGGGCACGGAACGGGTTTGGCTCCTTTTGGGATCCTCTCCTGGATCTGCAGGGCGTTGGGAGGTTTAAGGAGGGTTGGGAGTTGGGGAGGAGCTCTGGGAGTTGGGGAGCAGACGTGGTTCCTGTGGAGAAGGGAATTCCTGCTCTTCCTGCAGGCGCTTCTGCAGACCCCAAAAAGGAGGAGAATGCTCGGGGTTTGGAGGATGAGGATTTTCCAGGGGGGGAATTAATGGGAATATTATTTAAGGACTTGCTTGAGCCTTGGTGGGGATGAGGAAAAGGATTTGGGAAAGCAGAGCCATCCAGGAATGGGGCAGGATGGACAAACCCGTGGGGTTCTGCAGCTTTTATGGAATCCATGAATCCCACAGGATGGAAAACCTGGGATGAGGGAGCTGCCCCTGCCTGTGAGGAACAGGAAAAGCTTTAAAGTCCCCAAACCATCCTGGAACTCTGCAAAAAGAGGGAAAATCTTGGAGAATCCCACTCTGCTCCATCTGCTTTCCAAGGGTTGTGGTGGTGGCTGCTGTTCCTGGGGGCTCTGGAATTCCAGGATTTCCCAGCTGCCTCCAGAGTGGGGATTTCTCTGAATCTCTTCCAGCTGGGAAGTTTGGTCACTCAAGGAATTCCCCTGGGAATGTTCTGGGCAGCCAGGGACACGGCAGGGGTGGGATGAGATGGGATTTAAGGTCCTTTCCAACCCAAACCAGTCTGGGATTCTCTGGTCACATCCAAACCGGGAAAATCTTTCTGGAATCATCTTTTAGCCCTGGTGGTCTCCGTTTTGGGATTGCCGGGCCCAGTGGCACATCCAAAAAATCCTTTTTGTTGGTTGAAAATCGACTTTATTTTATTTTCAGTGGTCTTATTTCAGTAAATTTTGTTGGAATGTGCTCAGTGTTGTCTGCAGGACTCAGCAAGGAAATGATCTGGGGAAATTTGGGGGATTTGGGATTTGAGGAGGCAAATTTGGGGGATTTGGGATTTGAGGAGGCAAATTTGGGGGATTTGGGATTTGAGGAAGGAAATTTGGGGGATTTGGGATTTGAGGAAGGAAATTCGGGGGATTTGGGATTTGAGGAAGGAAATTTGGGGCTTTTCTTTGAGGAGAAATTTGGGAGGTTGAGATTTGAGGAGAAATTTGGGGGATTTGGGATTTGAGGAAGGAAATTTGGGGGATTTGGGATTTGAGGAGGCAAATTTGGGGGATTTGGGATTTGAGGAGGCAAATTTGGGGCTTTTCTTTGAGGAGAAATTTGAGGGGTTGAGATTTGAGGAGAAATTTGGGGGGTTGAGATTTGAGGAGAAAATTTGGGGGATTTGAGGAAGGAAATTTGGGGCTTTTCTTTGAAGAGAAATTTGGGGGGTTGAGATTTGAGGAGAAAATTTGGGGGATTTGGGATTCGAGGAGGCAAATTTGGGGGATTTGGGATTTGAGGAAGGAAATTTGGGTGGTTTGGGATTTGAGGAGGCAAATTGGGGGTTTGGGATTTGAGGATACAAATTTGGGGATTTTATTTGAGGAAGCAAATTGGGGGTTTGGGATTTGAGGAGGAAAATTCGGGGGTTTCTTTGAGGAGGCAAATTGGGAAATTGAATTTCCTTAGAGGAGGCAAATTTTCTTCGAGAAAGCCACCAGCAGGTTTGATGGAAATATCATAAATTCAGGCACAGATGGAAAACCATCCCAGAAAATTCCCAGAACATGGAATCAGGACCTGGATTTCCCAAAGTTTGGTCAGAAATCCACAGCTGAGCTCGGATCCAAGGAGAATCAGGGCTTGGTTTGCCCTCTGAGATGGATTTTTCCAGACCTGCTGGAATTTTCTGCAGAACTGGGAAGGAAATATTTTTTCAGGATATAGGAGAAGATTGGGGGTTTTTTTTTCCCTCTTTTCCATGCCCAGCCCAGGAAATGCTGAGCCTGATCCAGGGATTTGGCTCCTCTTGTATCCCAGGATGGGCTGAGGGTTGGGGACATCCCACCAATCTCAAGACCAAAGGGAATTTTATGGAAATGAGGCCTTGGAAGTGAAAAGCTTGGAAAACAAGTGGGAAAAAGCTCTGGAGCTCGTGGGTTTGGGGTTCAAAAATAAAAAAAAAAACACCAAGGCAATATCTGGGAAAAGTAATGTGGCAAAACCTAAAAAATAAAAAAAAAAACCCAAGGCAAAATCTGGAAAAAATAATGTAGAAAAACATTTTTAAAAAAGGCAAAATCTGAGGGGGAAAAACCTGAAAAAAATATGGCAAAACCTAAAAAAAAGGCAAAATTCCTCCTTGGGATGAGGCCAGTTTAAAATGTGCCCTTGGGCATCTGGAACTGGTGCCCAAATGAAGGAATTTGGGTTTTCCTGCCAAGGCAGGAATTTCCTGAGTGATTCACTTGTGTTTTAAGGATTTGGGGGAAAAAAAAATTCCAGGTGAAATCAGGTGCTGCTCAGCTTGAAGCTCCCCCAGAGTGGGGTTTTATCCATTAAAAATGCGGATTTGGGTGGAAATGCTGCCCTAAATGTTGATGTTGAGCCCCCAAAGGTGTTAAATGGGATTTTCTCAGAGTTTGTGGCAGGAATCCCAACCCAACTTTGGGATTGGAGAGAAGGAATATGATGGAAAATGGGATTTGTCCTGAATTTGTGGCAGGAAGCCTGACCCAGTATTGGGAAAGGAGGAATATGAGGGAAAATGGGATTTACCCAGAATTTGTGGTGGGAATCCTGACCCAGCTTTGGGATTGGAGGAGTATGAAGGAAAATGGGATTTATCCAGAGATTGTGGCAGGAATCCCAACCCAATATTGAGAGAGGAAGGAAATGGGATTTACCCAGAGTTGATGGCAGGAATCCTGACCCAATATTGGGATTGGAGAGGAGGAATATGAAGGAAAATGGGATTTATCCAAAATTTGTGGCAGAAATCCTGACCCAGTGTTGGGAGAGGAGGAATAGGAAGGAAAATGGGATTTACCCAGAGTTTGTGGCAGGAATCCCAATCCCAGTTTTGGGATTGGAGAGGAGGAGTATGAGGGAAAATAGGATTTACCCAAAATTTGTGGCAGGAATCCTGACCCAATGTTGGGAGAGGAGGAATAGGAAGGAGAATGGGATTTATCCAGAGATTGTGGCAGGAATCCCAACCCAAATATTAGAAGAGGAGGAATAAGAAGGAAAATGGGATTTATCCGGAATTTGTGGCAGGAATCTTGATCCAATATTGGGAGAGGAGGAATATGAGGGAAAATGGGATTTACCCAGAGTTGATGGCAGGAATCCTGATCCAATTTTGGGATTGGAGAGGAGGAATATGAAGGGAAATGGGATTTACCCAGACTTTATTGGCTCAGAATTCCTGCAACATTGGGAGAGGAGGAATGGGAAGGGAAATGGGATTTACCCACAGATTGTGGCAGGAATCCTGATCCAGTGTTGGGGTTGGAGAGGAGGAATAGGAAGGAAAATGGGATTTATCCAGAATTTGTGGCAGGAATCCTGACCAATGTTGAGATTGGAGAGAAAGAATAGGAGGGGAAATGGGATTTACCCAGAGTTTATTGGCTCAGAATTCCTGCAACTTTGGGGAGGAGGAATAGGAAGGAAAATAGGATTTATCCAGAATTTGTGGCAGGAATCCTGACCCAGCTTTGGGATTGGAGAGGAGGAATAGGAAGGGAAATGGGATTTATCCAGAATTTGTGGCAAGAATCCTGACCAATGTTGAGATTGGAGAGAAAGAATAGGAGGGGAAATGGGATTTACCCAGAGTTTATTGGCTCAGAATTCCTGCAACTTTGGGGAGGAGGAATAGGAAGGAAAATAGGATTTATCCAGAATTTGTGGCAGGAATCCTGACCCAGCTTTGGGATTGGAGAGGAGGAATAGGAAGGGAAATGGGATTTACCCAGAGTTTATTGGCTCAGAATTCCTGCAACATTGGGACCGGTGGAATAGGAAGAAAAATGGGATTTACCCAGAGATTGTGGCAGGAATCCTGACCCAATGCTGGGATTGGAGAGGAGGAACCCGAAGCACAGTTGGGAAGGAGGGGAGTGCAGGGCTCCTCCCCAGAGCAGTGACCTGGAAGTGCTGGGATGCTCCAGACCTGTCAGTGCAGATCCATCTCCCTGGGCACGAGGGAATCTGCTATTTGCCTCATCCCCATTTTTTTTCCCATTATTTTCCCTGCCAGCTGATTTTTTACTAATTTCTTCAACCCCAGGCCGTGCATGCCAATTTTTGTTTTTCCCAGGTTTGGGAGGAAAAAAATCCCCAAAAATGCCTTGAGTGCCGTGCAGGTGGATTTTTAGGGAAGGAGCTTTTCCCAGGAGCACAAAGTGTGGCCCTGTTTGCTCTGCCAGCCATTGAGGAGCTCAGCTCTTTGTTTGGAACCAAAATTCCGTTGCAGGCGGCTGCTCCCGGCCACTTCCGAAGGGTTTTCTGCTCTGCCTGTGGGAATGAAAGAGGATCCAGGCTGGAAGTGCTTCCAGCTGCTGGGCTTTTGTACTTAAATCCTCAAAAAATGGATTTATTTTTAGTTTTAATTGAGTTTTAGGTGTTGGGATTTAAAAAAAAGGAATTAATTTAATTTAATTTTTTTTCCTTTTTAGTTTTATTTTTTTCCTCTTTAACTTTTTCCTCTTTAATTTTAATTTTTTTCCATTTTAATTTTTTCCATTTTGTTTTTTCCTTTGTAATTTTTGTTTTTTCCTTTGTAATTTTTGTTTTTTCCTTTGTAATTTTTGTTTTTTCCTTTGTAATTTTGGTTTTTCCCTTGTAATTTTTGTTTTTTCCCTTGTAATTTTTGTTTTTTTCCTTGTAATTTTTGTTTTTTCCTTTGTAATTTTTGTTTTTTCCTTTGTAATTTTTGTTTTTTCCTTTGTAATTTTTGTTTTTTCCTTTGTAATTTTTGTTTTTTCCTTTGTAATTTTTGTTTTTCCTTTGTAATTTTTGTTTTTTCCTTTGTAATTTTTGTTTTTTCCTTTGTAATTTTTGTTTTTTCCTTTGTAATTTTTGTTTTTTCCTTTGTAATTTTTGTTTTTTCCTTTGTAATTTTTGTTTTTTCCTTTGTAATTTTTGTTTTTTCCTTTGTAATTTTTGTTTTTTCCTTTGTAATTTTTGTTTTTTCCTTTGTAATTTTGGTTTTTTCCTTTGTAATTTTGGTTTTTTCCTTTGTAATTTTTGTTTTTTCCTTTGTAATTTTTGTTTTTTCCTTTGTAATTTTTGTTTTTTCCTTTGTAATTTTTGTTTTTTCCTTTGTAATTTTTGTTTTTTCCTTTGTAATTTTTGTTTTTTCCTTTGTAATTTTTGTTTTTTCCTTTGTAATTTATTTTTTACTCTTTAATTTAAACTTTTTTTTTCTCCTTAATTTTTATTTTTTTCCTTTTAAATTTTCCTTTTTAATTTTATTTTTTCTATTCTAATTTTACTTTTTACATTTTAGTTTTTTTCCTTTTTTAAATTTTTTTTTTCAATTTTAATACCTGAGGCCAGAGATTTTGGGGCTGTCCTGTAGGAATCCCTGCCCTTCTCCTACAAACGTTTCCTCCCCTTACAGGAAGTTTTGATTTGGAATTGGGAAGGTGGAATTCCCAGCCATCCCAGTTTACACTGGATTGGTGCTGACAAGGATAAGATTGTTTAAAAGCAGATTTTTAAATCCTGTATTATCTAGGAAATATTCCCTATCCAGACCAGCCTTGGAAAAGCACTCCTGGAATTGTCACTTCTAAATTTGTGGTTTAATTCTGGGGTTTTTTTGTGTTATTTGTGTTTAATTTCTTTTTTTAGGTGATGTATTGAGGAAAAAAAATCTTAAAATTCTTCACTTACACATGGTCAGGAATATAAAACCTCAAGTTTTTGCAGGAATTTTGGGATAAGTTGGAGCAGGAAGGATGAGGTTTCCCAGCCTGCCCTTGCTTCAGGTGCCCCATAAATATATAAAATAAATATATAAAATAATATATGATGTTAGATTTATGGGTATCATTAAAGGTGCACCTTATTAGAGTTAATATTAATAATTGATTAATTATAGTTACAAAATGCTGGAATGGTTTGGGTTGGAAACACCTTCAACACCATTCCAGCCCTACCAGGTCAGGGACAATTCCCAATATCCCAGGTTATTCCAAGCCCTGTCCAGCCCAGCCTTGGACACTTAAACAGCCTTAAGTTAATTAATATATAATAATATGATAAATATATTATTAATTGATATATAAAATTAATAATATAGTAATAATATACATGATTAATATAAAATAATATAAAACACAATATATAAATATATAATATATAAACTAATAGAAAATAATAGTATAGAATATAATTATAAAATAGTCTATATGATTAATATGATTAATAGAAATAATATAATTAATACTGCACAATTAATTAATAAACATATCATTAATGCTTGGTGTTTACCTGGCTGCTCTCGCCTGCAGGGAGAGGAGGGGAAATCTCCCTCAGATCAGCAATTAAACCTTGCTTTAGGTCAGGCCTGCTGCTCTTAGTTTTAGTCTCAGATTTAATCCCTGCTGGAAAATCCTTGGGCAGCAGGAGCTGGATGGGTCCGAGGAATTCCAGGGAAGGCTTTGGGTGCTTCATTTTGGGTGTAAATCCTGGTTTTCACCTGGAAATGGGAATATTGCAGAGGTTTGGGTGATCACATTGGGATGCTTTTCCTTTGTTGTGACAGACCAGGTGTTTCCTTTCCCACCTGGAAAACTGGGAATGGGAATTCCTGGAGTGGCCTTGACCATGGGGTGAAGGAAAAGCTGGTTCAGGCAAGGAATTGAGGTGAGGTTTAACAAATTTTTTTCATTCTACAGCCCCAAAATCAGTGGTTTTCCCATAAATATTGTCAGATATCACTGGGAGTTTGTGGAGGGGATGGATTTTGAGGAGACTCCTTGGAAAACAGGGCTGGGACAGATGAAATGGCAAAGCCTTGAGGAGAAAAAAACGCTTCCAATGGTTTTTTAAATTTTTTTTTTTTTTTTGAGGGAAAGATACCAACCTGGGTTTTTTATATTGATTTATATATAACAATATATTTTCAAATTGATATTTCTGTGTGTGGTAAAGGAAAGGGAAGGTAACTGGGAGCTCCCTTTATCCCCCCAAACCCTGAAATTCCTACAAAATCCCGCCTGGGTGTGATTTGGGAGCAGGGGCCTGTCCTGGGCAGCTCAGGGAGCTCATCCGGTTGTGGCTGTGCCAGGCAGGAATGAAAGCCACAGCTGTGGCCGGGCTGAATTCCCCAGGAATCCTGGAGGAGGGATTGTGCCCCCAGGAATCCTGGAGGAGGGATTGTCCCTCAGGATTGTCCCCCCAGCCTTCAGGATTGTTCCCCCCCCCCCGGCCCTGGGGATTGTCACCCCTGGCCCTCAGGATTGTCCCCTCGGGCCTGGGGATTGTCCCTCGTGATTCTCCCCCTGGCCTTGGGATTGTCCCTGAGGATTGTCCCCTCTGGCCCTTGGGATTGTCCCTCAGGATTGTCCCCTCTGGCCCTTGGGATTGTCCCTCAGGATTGTTGCCCCTCGGCCCCAATAGTTGTTGCCCCCCAGCCCTCAGGATTGTCCCTCAGGATTGTCCTCCCCTCGGCCCTGGGGATTGTCCCTGGGCATTGTCCCCCTGGCCCTCAGGATTGTCCCCTCGGGCTTGGGATCTGTCCCTCGTGATTGTCCCCCCAGCCCTGGGGATTGTCCCTCAGGATTGTCCCCTCTGGCCCTTGGGATTGTCCCTCAGGATTGTTGCCCCTCGGCCCTGAGGATTGTCATCCCCCAGCCCTCGGGATTGTCCCTCAGGGTTGTCCCCCCTCCTGGCCCTTTGTGATTGTCCCTCAGGATTGTCCCCTAGGGCCTGGGGATTGTCCCTCATGGTTCTCCCCCCGGCCTTGGGGATTGTCCCTCGGGATTGTCCCTCAGGAGATTGTCCCCCCCAAGCCCTGGGTATTGTCCCCCCAGCCCTCAGAGTTGCCCCTCAGGATTGTCCCTGGGGATTGTTGCCTCTGGCCCTCAGGATTGTCCCCCAGGTCCTGGGGATTGTCCCCCCTTGTTCCTGGGAATTGTCCCTCAGGATTTTCCCCTGGCCCTGGGGATTGTCCCCTTGGCCCTCAGGGAGGTTATCCTTTGGGATTGTCACCCCTGGCCCTGGGAATTGTCCCTCAGTATTGTCCCTCCTGGCCCTCAGGATTGTCCCTCCAGTCCTCGGAGCTGTCCCTCAGGGTTGTCCCCCCAGCCCTCAGGATTGTCTGTCCCTGGGAATGTCCCTCAGGGTTGTCCCCTGGCCCTCGGTCCCTGCACTCCCGGGGTTCTCTGAGCTGAGGGCTCAAATCTGATCTGAGGGGGAAGGCAGGAGCTGAGAGATTCCCTAGGAGCCCCTGAGCAGGGATTTGCATCCTGCTGGTGCTGTATATTCCTGAAATCCTGCAGGGATTGCTGAAATCCTGTTGGGATGCATCCTGCTGGTGCTGGATATTCTTGAAATCTTGCAGGGATTGCTGAAATCCTGTTAGGATGCATCCTGCTGGGATGAATCCTGCTGGTGCTGCCCTGGGTTTTAAGGAGAGTTTTTCTCCCCAGTCCTGAGCTTTGCTTTGGGCTCAGGCCTTGCCCTGTGTCGTGTATTCCGTTTAAATGTGGAATATCAATAATTTCCATGGTTTGGGTGGTGTTCTTTTGGCATTCGCACATCCTGGGAATGTTCTGCAGCTGGAATCTTGTCCCTGGTACTGGAGTTATCCAAGCTTAACTGCTGCCTACAGAGTGATTGGGATTTTTATATCTGGTTGTATTTAGTGCCAGGGAGGTTTAGGTTGGATTTTTGGGAATATTTCTTCATGGAAAGGGTTTTCCAGCTCTGGCACAGTGCTGGTCCCTATCCCTGGGGGGATTTAAAAGCCCTGTGGATGTGGCACTTTGGGGACAGGGGACAGCGGTGGCCTTGGCAGTACTGGGAGTGGTTGGATTTGATCTTGTGGGACTTTTCCAGCCTAAAAATTCCATGATTCCGAACCAGCCCTCACTGTGCATGGAGCAGGATTTCACCCCAGGGCTCTGGCATTCTCCAATCCCATGAATATTTGGGGAGCTGGCAAAGGGAGGAAGGTGCAGAAGGTCTGGGGAACTCCTGGGAGCCCAAATCCTGCTGGGAATGTGGGGCTGGATCCTGCTCTGGGACAGGGGAACACAGCGAGGGGTGGCCCCCAAAACCTCCTGGGATCCCTTCCCACCTGGAATGGGATGGGAGCTGAGGGAAAGGGGTTGGATGTGAATTCAGCCCCCCTTGGGCAGAGTTCAGCTCATCAGAGACTGAGTTATCCTCAGGGCAAGGAATGGGGCTGGATTTGGGATCGGCCATGGGATTTTGGAGTGAGATCTTTCATTCCCATTCCTGGGCTGACCCTGTTACTCCCTCAGTGCCTTTCTACTGAAATTTCTGATCAGGGCCAAACCCTTCAGCGTTTATTTGTATTTTTTTTAATGAAACCCAAGCCCACGATTGTTGTTGCTCACTTTGATTTCCAAGGATTTTCTTTCTTCAGAGCCACAGGCAAAATGCCAACAATGTCCTGATCTGGCAGAGTGTGAGGGAATATCTTTTTCCTCTTTTTTTTTCCTTTTTTTTTTTTATTTTTATTTTTTATTTTCCAACAGAGAGGAACTTTTGTAAGCTTGGAGAGGGTTGTAATGATAAAATCATGGAATTATTCCATTGGAAGGGACCTTAAAGCTCATCCCAAGGGCAGGGACACCTCCCACTATCCTAAGGTGCTCCAAGCTGGCCTTGGACACTTCCAGGGATCCAGGGACAGCCACAGCTGCTCTGGGAATTCCATCCCACCCTCACAAGGAACAATTCCTTCCCAAAATCCTATTTGGGAGATTGGGAAGTGGCAGTGGGAAGCCATTCCCTGTATCCTGTCACTTCTTGTCCCCAGTCCCTCTGCAGCTCTCCTGGAGCCCCTTCAGGCCCTGCAAAGGTCTCTGAGCTCTCCCTGGATCCTTCCCTTCTCCAGGTGAACATTCCCAGCTTCCCAGGTGCTGGATTTGTGGCTGGATCCCGGTGGCACCAGGGCCAATCCCAAAGGATTTGTGCCACAGCCTTCGGGTGCTGCTGCTGCTCCAGGATCTCCTCCCTGGAACAGGACCTGGGATTAGACTTGGAAATGAGGGAAGCTGAAATATTAATGCCGTGCTGAAGGGCTCAGGTTATCCCCGAGCTGCTCCCGAGCTCTGCTGCAGAGCAGGGGAAGCCTTTGGAATGTTAGGGAGGTGTTAATTAACTTAATTACCTGGAATAAATGGGACAAAATTAAAGGCAGCAGTGGCTGCAGCAAGGTGGTGACTGGGGCTTGGCTTTAGTGCCGCAGGGGGTGAAGTAATTGAGGATTTTGGGGTGTGCAAAAGACTAAAATTGCCCATTTTTATATCAAAATGGCCTCGGTGGTGTCCGAGGAGCAGGGGGATATTCTGGGTGACCTGCAGTGACATCCCAGCAGTTAGGATGTTGATTTAGGGCCTTAAAATGAAAATTAAATTTAAATTTCCCTCTGGGAATGCCCCAGGGTTCCAGGAGCTTTGTTCTGCTGTGTGGTTGTTCTTCCTTTGGGTTCCCACATCCCTGGGCTCACCCAGGGAAAATCCAGGAGGGATGTGTAGGTTTGTGTGTGGTGGGTAAAGGAAAGGCTGCTCAAACCCAGCTCTGAAAAAACACCCACAAAGAAAAATCAAACCTAAGAGTGATTATTTCATTTTCCTCTTCCTTTTTCCTTCTTTTCCTGCTCGAGTCCATCACAGCCATAGATAAATTTTATCCTTGTGCACAGATGAAGTAGAATTAATTTCAAACACTTATTTTTTACTTTAATCATCACAAAGAGCATCAATACTTGGAATTTCTTCTTGAAGAGGTGTTTTCCTTATGAATTCCTTGTTCCCAAGTGAATAATTTTTCCTCTCCTCAATATTTGGGGTTCCAGAGGCAGCAGCTGCTCCCTGGGGATGGAGGGTGAAAGTCTGGATTTGGGAGAGTGGGGTTGGTTTGCTCCTAGAATTAAGTTTTTGGTGCAGAAAATGATGTTGGTCCTTCTTAAGAGCAAAACAGAGAAAGTTTTAAATAGTAAATTGTGGTTCTCACATGGAATTCTCATGGATAGCAGGAAAAAAAGGATTTTAGAGGTGGATATGTCCTGGATTTGGAGATTTTTTTGTGTGTGTGTTTGAAGTGAGATGAACCAACACCGGGGTTGGTTCAGCCTGGGTTGTTCTGGCAATCCTGGAATCTCCAGTCCAGAGAATTCCACATGGAATTTCTGTGGTTGAAGGCTGTGATCTTTATGAAAAGATTTCATTATTATTTATAAAGCTGAGTCTTGCCAGGACAGGTCTTAGGGCGCTTCAGCCCTAAAACCACCTGAGAGGGGGCTTGAGGAGCAGAGGGTGCAAATCCCAATCTGGATGGGAATTTTCCTGCAGCAGGGGAGCTCCAGGGAAATCCCAACCCTGGGAAATCCCAATCTGGGACATCCCAAGCTGTGTCCCTTTGTGGTGTCCCCCTTGGGGCAGCCACTGGTGTGATCAGGGAGGGTTTTTGTGGGGGATCTGCTCTCATCACCCCTCTCCAAAGGCAGAGCTCCTTTTTGTTCTCCCTTTCCCAAATATCCCTGTTTTCCCCCTCCATCCAGGCAGATGGAACTCTTACATAACCGAGCTGCTGGAGGAATTTCAGCCAGATTGGGTTCTGCTTCAGAGGAGAGCAAACAACAGCTCAGCCCTGGGGGCTTCAGCTCTTGTTCCACTCAGGGTTTGGAGGATGAGGATTTTCCAGGGGGGAGATTAATGGGAATATTAATTAAGGACTTGCCTGAGCCTTGGTGGGGATGAGGAAAAGGATTTGGGAAAGCAGAGCCATCCAGGAATGGGGCAGGATGGACAAACCCGTGGGGTTCAGCAGCTTTTATGGAATCCATGAATCCCACAGGATGGAAAACCTGGGATGAGGGAGCTGCCCCTGCCCGTGGGGAACAGGAAAAGCTTTAAAATGCCCAAACCATCCCGAAACTCTGCAAAAAGAGGGAAAAACTTGGAGAATCCCACTCTGCTCCATCTGCTTTCCAAGGGTTGTGGTGGTGGCTGCTCCTGGGGGCTCTGGAATTCCAGGATTTCCCAGCTGCCTCCAGGATCCTTGGTCCCAGGCATTGTGCAGATAAAAACCAGTGCTGAGCACAGCCAAGTTCAGGGTTTAAACTGAATTTTAATGCCCAGGAGGGTTTTTCCTCCTTTCATCAGTGCCCACAAACGGCTTGGAAAAGGAGGGAGTCATTAGGAGAGAAATATCGGGAATATTAACTGTGAAATAAATATTAACTGGGAAATAACAGCTGTGAAACCAATATTGAGTGGGAAATAATGACTGGGAAACAAATATTAACTGGGAAATAACTATGAAATAAATATTAACTGGGAAACAAATATTTACTGGGAAATAGTGACAGGGAAACAAATATTGAGTGGGAAATATTAACGGTGAAATAAATATTGAGTGGGAAATAATGACTGGGAAACAAATACTGAGTGGGAAATAATAACTAGGGAACAATTAACAGGGAAATACTAACGGTGAAATAAATATTGAGTGGGAAATAATGACTGGGAAATAAATATTGACTGAGAAATAATAAATGTGAAACAAATATTGACTGGGAAATAATACCTAGGAAACAAACATTAACTGGGAAATAATAACTGAAACAAATATTGAGTGGGAAATATTAATTGGGAAATATTAAGTGTGAAACAAATATTAACTGCGAAATAATAACTGTGAAACAATTAACTGGGAAATAACTGAAACAAATATTGAGTGGGAAATAACTGGGAAACAAATAATAACTGGGAAATAATGACTGAAACAAATATTGAGTGGGAAATAACAACTGGGAAACAAATAATAACTGGGAAATAAATATAGACTGGGAAATATTAACTGTGAAACAAAGATTAGGTGAGAAATATTAACTGTGAAACAAAGATTAACTGTGAAACAATTAACTAGGAAATATTAGCTGTGAAATAAATATTGACTGGGAAATAATAACTGTGAAACAATTAACTGGGAAATATTAGCTGTGAAATAAATATTGACTGGGAAATAATAACTGTGAAACAAATATGAAGTGAGGAATATTAACTGCAAAACAAATACTGAGTGTGGAATATGAAGTGGGAAATAACTCAGTCCCCCACACTGGGAGAGAGTTGTTAATAAGTGTTAAAAGAACAAATAAACGACAGAAACAAATGTCCACACAACCTCCTGGCAGCTCCTCAGTCTGTGATCCCTTTTCTCACCTCATTTATGGATTGCAGCCAGTGAGGGGAAGAGGAACACCTGGCAGGATTTATTTGGGGGGTTATATTAATATTTCCTTTCCCTTTGCGCTCCTTTCACCCTCAGGATTGAAAAAACGTACCAGGAAGGCCTTTGGCATACGGAAGAAAGAAAAGGACACTGATTCCACGTAAGTTGATCTCAGCTCATGAGATTTTAATGCTGTTTGCAGGAATTTGGGGCATCCCGGGCCCTTGTTGTCTTTGGGTGGAGTTTTTAGCAGCAAACACATCCCGGCTGTTTGCCCTGCACACCCAGGGAATGTGGGATTTCCTGGGAGCTGCTGCAGGGGGGTTTAGGTGGAAAATGACTCCTCAGGGTTGGAGAGGATTCACCTCTGCACAAACTGCTCTTCGCAGCTCCTCAGAGAAGGAAATTGGATTTTCACGGATGTTTTGGTGGGTGGGGAAGGTGCAGGGGTTGGTGCAGCGCGGGGATTTCACTTTCCAGGAAACATCTGGCAGGGGATTCTTCCCACATCTGGTGGGGGATGCTGTGTGTGGGGTCTGGGAAGGGGCTGGAGCCCCAGGAGAGGCTGAGGGAGCTGGGAAGGGGCTGGAGCCCCAGGAGAGGCTGAGGGAGCTGGGAAGGGGCTGGAGAATCCCTGAGGGAGCTGGGAAGGGGCTGGAGAATTCCTGAGGGAGGTGGGAAAGGGGCTGAGCCTGGAGCAAAGGAGGCTCAGGGGGGCCCTGGTGGCTCTGCACAAGTCCCTGCCAGGAGGGGACAGCCGGGGGGGATTTGGGATCTGCTCCCAGGGACACAGGGACAGGCTGGGCCAGGGGAGCCTCAGGGTGGATATTTGGGAATATTCCTTCATGGAAAGGTTGTCCAGCCCTGGCACAGGTGGAGTCCCCATCCCTGGAGGGGTTTAAGAGCCCTGTGGATGTGGCACTTGGGGACACGAGGTGGCCTTGGCAGTGCTGGGAATGGTTGGGTTTGATGATCTCAGAGGGTTTTTCCAACCCAAACTATTCCCTGGTTCTCAGTATCACTGCTGTGGCTTTGGGGTGGATGTCCCCAAGTGCTGTGGCAAGGGAGCCTGTGCCACCAAGTCCTGGGGACAGCAGGGGACAAGCAGCTCCTGCTCGGGTGTTTCATGTTTGTCAGCAGAATCTCTGAGGTTTTTCCTTTTTTTTCCGTTTGGATTTGCTTCCCTGAGCTGTTTTATGGCCTGGTGGGAATTGTTTGGAGGTTTCCCATGCCCAGGGACACATCCCCAGGCCAGCCCAGGTGACCCTGGTGGCACTGGCATCTCTGTTTGGGGGTGACACATTCCCAGGCCTGGCCAGGTGACCTTGGTGGCTCTGGCATCTCTGTTTGGAGGTGACACATTCCCAGCCCAGGTGACCCTGGTGGCACTGGCATCTCTGTTTGGAGGTGACACATCCCCAGGCCAGGTGACCCTGGTGGCACTGACCTCTCTATTTGGAGGTGACACATTCCCAGCCCAGGTGACCCTGGTGGCTCTGGCCTCTCTATTTGGAGGTGACACATCCCCAGGCCAGCCCAGGTGACCCTGGTGGCTCTGGCATCCCTGCCAGGCTTTTCCTGCTGCCAGGAGGGGCCGAGAGCAGGGGACACACGGAGCACGTCCCAAAAAGAGGGATGTGCATCCCCGAGGTAACATCCTGCTGTCCCCAGGGATGGTGGCATCCATCCACCGAGCTGTGGGACAGCCAGGAGCTCCGGCTGGGTGTGAGTTCATCCATAATTTATCTGGATAGGCGGGAATGAGGCTCCTTTGCACCTTCTCCTCATGGAAAACCGCTGGAGCCGGGGCTGGGCACTGCCTTTATCCAGCACCGAGATTTCCATGGCTCCATCCTGCTGTTCCCGGCAGGTTGGGAAGCGGCTGGCAGGGACGGGAGGGATCCCAGGGTGCCGGGGAGGTCGCGGAGAGGCCACCCGGGAGGAGGCTGCAATTAGCAGCAGCAGTGATTAGCACGGCGGGGTCACGGCGCGGTCACGCCCCCAAGGGCTTTGGGCGCTCTCCAAATCCCCGGCGGCGGCGAGGATGGAGCCGGAGAAGGGAAGGGATTGAGGGAGGGATGGAGCAGGAGAAGGAAGGGAGGGATGGAAAGAGGGATGGAGAAGGAGAAAGAAGGGAGGGATTGATGGAACGGGGAGAAGGGAGGGATGGAGAAGGAAGGGATGGAGTGGGAGAAGGAGGGAGGGATGGAGCAGGAGAAGGGAAGGGATGGAGAAGGGAAAGGATGGAAGGAGGGATGGAGCCAGGGAGAAGGGAAAGGATGGAGGAAGGAGAAGGGAAGGGAGGAATTGATGGAGCAGAAGGGAAGGGATGGAGGAGGGAGAAGGAATGGATGGAGGAGAGGGAAGGAGGGATGGGGAAGGGAAGGGACAGAGCAGGGAGAAGGGAGGGATTGATGGAGAAGGGAGGGATGGAGTAGATGAAGTGGGGAGAAGGAAGGGAGGGATGGAGCAGGGAGAAGGAAGGGATGGAGAGAGGAATGGATCCGGGGAGAAGGAAGAGATGGATCCTGGGAGAAGGGAGGGATAGAGCAGGAGAAGGGAAGGGATGGAGGGAGGGATGGATGGAACCAGGAGAAGGAAAGAATGGAGAGAGAGATGGAGCCAGGAGAAGGAAGGGAAGGATGGAGCAGGAGAAGGGAAGAGATGGAGAAGGGATGGAGCTGGGAGAAGGGAAGGAGCAGGAGAAGGAAGGGAAGGATGGAGTGGATGGAACTGAGGAGAAGGGATGGAGTTGGGAGAAGGAAGGGATGGTGACATCTGCCACACCCTGCGGCCACCCCTGACCCCAGGACACTGTGCAGGGTCCCTGGAGCTGCTGGTGTGTCTGAGATGGTTCTGCTGGAGCTGCTGCTCTTCCCCCACCTGGGCAGGGTCTCCACAGCAATTCCAGCTGGGATGGGAGCAGGGGGTGACATCCCCTGTGCTGGAGGAAATGTAAAAGCAGAAGGGATTTTTGGCACTTCCAAAGGATTTCAGAGACTTTTGTGCAGAGAGGTGGAACCTAAATAGGAGAGGTGGGACACAAGCATGGATTAGCTGGAAAACTTTAAGGGAATAACTTTTAAGGGGTAAAACACTAAAGGATGTGGCACCAAGGAGCTCCCAGCAGGGTTTCTGTGGTGCCCCAGTCAGGTGTGAACTGGTGGCACATCCCTGGCAGTGCAGGGAGCTCAGAATGTGTGAGGAGCCCATCTGGATTCCACGGGATTTGCATTCCCGGAATCCCTGGGCAGTGCCAGGATGTGGCTGCAGGGCTGCCCTGAGCCAGCCCAGATCCCAAATCCCATAAGCAGTCAGGGATTTGGGTTTCTGGGCAGCCTCAGCAGTTTCCCCACCCACTCAGCAGAGAAACATCTGTCCTGCTAAAGGCTGGAAATTCCTCCAGGTGGGATTTTTGGACAAAAGGATGGACACAGGGCAGGGATGTGGCTGTGGGAGGGGTGTAGGAGCCAGCTGGAACCCTGCCAGCCCCAAAAGCAGCACCAGGAACACTTTATTGACTGATAAACCTAAAATTTAGCAGCACTTTATTGACTGCTAAACCTAAAATTTATCAGCTGATAACGTGAGGGGAAAAAAATTCTGTGACCTTTTGTGGGTTCAGGTAACTCAGGTGTGCTGACAGCAAAAAATTCCAGTTTTTGCTGCCATGAATGAATTAAAAAACCCGATTTCCACGAGGTTGGGCACTAACCCAGCTCCTTTTTCTGTTCTTTGCAGAGGGTCACCAGACAGGGATGGCATCGTGAGTATTGCCCAGCCCTCTGCTCCTCCAGTGTCACCTCCCCTCCCTTCCATCAGCATCTGTGAAAGGTTTTCAGCTTAATATAGAAAATAAATGTTAAAATCCATGTAAAAATGGCAAATTCCAGGTTTCCTATGAAAATATCAGCAGAGGGAGCACCAGGGGCAGAGGGAGCAGGTGTCCTGCCAAAGCCCAGCTCCTCATCCTCATTTCCAGCCCTGCTAATTGGCTTGGGCCAGATTTGCTGCCTGAGGAGTTCAGGGGAAGTTGCCAGAGCAGCTGTTTCCAACCTCTATTTTTATTTTCTATATTAACCTGAGAACAAGGAGATGTTTGTGGTTTGTTTGTTTAATTTTTTTTTAATTATTGCTGCTTTTATTATTCCTGATGTTAGGTTGAAATGTCCCTGCTGGAGGTGGGCCCTGCTTCCTTTAGTGTTTGATATCAAATATTTGCTGGGTTCAGACTGGGCTTTATTTCTTCAGCAAATCCAGATTTTAGAATTTCACCTCAAAATTAAGACTCAGAGCCCCTTGTGAGGCTCAGCAGAGAGAGCAGTGCTGGGATATCTTTTAAAAAGATAAAAATTTGGGGGGCCAAGCTGCTCCTTGAAAGAAATCATTTTTTATTTTCCTCCCACTCTGACCCAAAATCCTCGGCTTTAGGTATTCCATGTGTTTTTAAGCTGCTTGTTAGGAAATAGAGATGAAAGCAAAGGTGGTGCCTTCAGCAGGGCTCTATTCAGCAGAGATCAATTAATAAATAGGAGGTTCAGGCTGGATAAATTAATAAATATCAGGTTCAGGATGGATCAATTAATAACTAGCAGGTTTGGATTGGGTAAATTAATAACTAGCAGGTTTGGATTGGATCAATTAATAAATGGTAGGTTTAGGCTGGATCAATTAATAAATGGCAGGTTTAGGCTGGATAAATTAATAAATATCAGGTGTAGGCTGGATCAATTAATAAATGGCAGGTTTGGATTGGATCAATTAATAAATGGCAGGTTTGGATTGGATCAATTAATAAATGGCAGGTTTGGATTGGATAAATTAATAACTAGCAGGTTTGGATTGGATCAATTAATAAATGGCAGGTTTAGGCTGGATAAATTAATGAATAGGAGTTTTAGGCTGGATAAATTAATAAATAGGAGTTTTAGGCTGCATCAATTAATAAATAGCAGGTTTAGGTAGGATAAATTAATAAATGGCAGGTTTAGGTTGGATCAATTAATAACTGGCAGGTATAGGCTGGATCAATTAATAAATAGCAGGTTTAGGTAGGATAAATTAATAACTAGCAGGTTATGATTGGATAAATTAATAAATAGGTTTAGGCAGGATAAATTAATAAATAGCAGGTTTAGGTTAGATAAATAAATGAGTAGGAGATTCAGGCTGGATAAATTAATGAATAGCAGGTTTAGGCTGGATAAATTAATAAATAGCAGGTTATGGTTGGATAATTAATAACCAGCAGGTGTAGGCTGGATAAATTAATGAATGGCAGGTTTGGATTGGATCAATTAATAAATATCAGGTTTAGGCTGGATAAATTAATAAATATCAGGTTTAGGCTGGATAAATTAATAAATAGCAGATTTAGGTTTGATCAATTAATAAATGGCAGGTTTAGGTTGCATAAATTAATAACCAGCAGGTTTAGGTTGTATAAATTAATAAATAGCAATATAATAACCTAAACAGGTTTAGGTTGGATATCTGGAGGAGTTTTCTCCACAGAAATTCACGTCAGGGAGGTTTGGAGTCCCCACCCCTGCAGGTGTCCAGGGAGCACCTGGATGTGGCACTTGGTGACACGGTGGGGACAGGGCACAGCTCAGACTGGATGATCCTGGAGGGTTTTTCCAGCTTTAATCCCGTGAATATCCAGGGAACATCCCCAGGCTGTTCCCTCTTCCTGCAGAAATCCCATGGGCAGCTTCTCCTTGCCAGGTGTGGGCAGAGGGACCTCAGGTGTCCCCTCCAGGGGTGCAGAAATGCAATTTTTAGGGAATAAAACGAAGCTGCTGAAGGTGATTTAGGCAGAGGGATTGCAGGTGGAGAGATTTAATATAATTTTTCATCCTCCAGACCCTTTTCCACATGAATTTTGCAGCCACTGGAGTGGCCAGGAGGCAAAATCCTGACTGCTGAATAGAGCCCACAGGAAAATCCACCTTTAATCCTGGTGGAGCCACAGCTGAGCCTTCCCTTCCTGACAAATCCGTGTTCCCTAGCCCCTAAAACTCAATTTTGTGCATTTAGAGAGAAAAACAAAAAAAAACCAGCTGAGGAGCAGGTGTTTTAACCCTTTTTCTGCCACCCCCACCCTTGCAGCAGCCCAGCCCTCATCCCAATGATCCAACCTCCAATAGCAAAGCCGAGGGCACGCGGGAAGGAGGAAATAAAAACGGGGTAAGGAAAACTGAGCTCGGCTCCCAGCTCCCACAGGGATGTGGAAAACAGGGAGCCACCCTTGGTGTGGAATCCAGAGTGCAGGAAAAACCCTCTGGGGTCAGTCAGGCTGATGGAAATGGGGTGAGATACAAAAAAAAAGAGCAGGAATCCCATGGAACAACATCCAGAGGTTTCCCCAGAGCTGAGCTTCCAGGGAAGCTGCTCCATCCTTGTGGAGGGGCTGGATCCAGCCCTGGATCAGGGAATGCATCCTGGCAGGGAGCTGGGATGGGAATGTTCCCTCTGCAAGCTCAAGGCAGCTGGATTATCCCATTTAGGATCCCCAAATTGTGGCGCCCGTGGGATTTAGGATGGGTTTGGGTGCCCAGAGCCAAGCAGGAAAGGGTTCCAGAGGTGAGGGATGCCTGGAGCCTCTTCCAAACAGAATTCCCTCCATCCCAAGCAGCAGTTCCTGTGTGTGTTGGTGTTCCATGGCATGGACTCATCCCAGACCCTTCCCACTGCTCCATCCTGAATTCACAACGCCTGGCATGCGGGATAATGGGATCTGAGTCCTTTTGGGATTGCCCTTTCTTGGGGAAGGGGTTTGTGTCCCAGGAAATGCTTCCCGATAAATTTCCCTGCTCCAGTGGCACTGGGAGCTTCCACTGCTGCCAGCCCTTCCCAAGGGCTGGAACATCCCAGCACAAGGAGGAACGGCCATTTCCTCATTTTCCCTAAGGAATGTTGGATGTCCACCTAAAGAATATCCCCCAAAAATCCCCCTCCTTTCATCTCTGTGGGATGGGAGAGTTCCAGAGATGGGGAATGCTGCTGGATTTGTGATGTGGGTGTGGGATCCTGCTCTGGGGTGTGCTGTGTTCCTGCTTCCTCTATTTAAACCATGGGAATTTTCCTTTCCAGAAGAAAACCAATGGAGCCCCGAATGGATTTTATGCAGAGATCGACTGGGACAGATACGTAAGTGTGCCCTGGAGCTTCCCTGCATCCCATGGGAACTCATTTTGGGGTTTTGGGGTGGAATCAGCTCTGCCCAGACACCAATTCCATACCTCAGCCAGAATTCCCAGGAATGAGGTGGCTCTGGAGAGCTCTGTCCTGGCCCAGGGGAGGTTGCAGCTCATCCAGAGAAAACTTTGAGTCATAAACAGGGATTCAAACCTTTCCTTCCAAAATTAATGGTGGAGTTTGAGGTGCTCTGTGTGGCCCCAGGAGCTTGGGCTGTGCAGGAGGAAAGAATTAACATTCTTAATTTTCCTGGACTTATTTTTTTTATTTTGTTGTTTATCCAGAACTCACCTGAGCTGGATGAGGAGGGATACAGCATCCGACCCGAGGAACCAGGATATATCCTTTGCTTTTGGCTTTGCCTCTTGGGTTACAGCCTGGAACAGGAGCTGGGGTTCACAGGCAGGCCACTGGCTCTTTTTATTTCATTAGTATTATTAATTATTAATTATTATTATTCATTTCCACCTTTTGATTTTCATTTGGAGCTGGCATTCTGTAAGTGAAGCTGAATTCCTGAGGGAATCACCTGAGGGGTTGGAATTGTCTTTGATTCACTGCTGTGAAATGAGGAGTGGGGGAACATCCCAGGGGATGGAGACCAAAATAATCCACGATTATCCTGGAGAAAAGGAGGATCAGGGAGGAGCTTGGGGCTCTCAAAAAGGAGGGGACAGCCAGGGGGGATTGGGTTCTGCTCCCAGGGAACAGGGACAGGAGGAGAGGGAACAGCCTCAAGTCCCAGGGGAGGTTTAGCTTGGATATTTGGGAAAATTCCTTCATGGAAAAGGCTGGTCAGCCATTGGAACAGCTGCCCAGGGCAGGGGTGGAATCCCCATTCCTGAAGGGATTTAAAATCCCTGTGGATGTGGCACTTGGGCAGTGCTGGGGGATGGTTGGACCCCATTGTCTCACAGGGCTTGGAAAACAGGGAGTCACCCTTGGTGTGGAATCCAGAGAGTAGGAAAATCCCTCTGGGGCCAGCCAGGCTGATGGAAATGGGATTAAACACAAATGGATGGGGGAAAAACAGGAATCCCTCAGAACAGGATCCAGAGGAGGTTTTCCCAGAGCTGAGCTTCCAAGGAAGCTGCTCCATCCTTGGGCAATGTGAGGGGCTGGATCCCTGGATCAGGGAGCTGGGATGGGAATGTTCCCTCTGGAAGCTCAAGGCAGCTGGATTATCCCTAGGAACAATCCCATGCAATCCAGCCATGGACACAACCCCCGTGTCGCTGTTAGACACAAAAGAAAGACAACAGAGTCCAAGATTTTCAGAAGGCAGAGAAGATAAAAGCTTTATTGTCTAATTTTTCCTCCTATTTTATAAGCAGTTACAATACAAAATTAACATGATTGGTGAATAGGAACGACACCTCTCTAATCCCATTGGTTAAAGCAAACAGCAAAACACCACCTGGGGAAAATTGTTTGGAGAAAGAATTGTTGTTTTTCCAAGATTGTTTTGAGGAAAAAAGTTGTTCTTCCAAGATTGTTTTGAGAAGGAATAATTGTTTTTACAAATTTGTTTTGAGAAGGAAACCTTGCTGAGAAGTTTCCCTTAGGAAAGAGCCAGCAGCTGTTAGCAGGCTAAAAATCCTCTCAGGCTCAGCAATGTCAGTCCCACAGCCCTGGGCTGGATTTCTCCCTGGGAGCAGCAGTTCCACGTGCTCTGGCTGCACAGGGATGCAGCAGTGACAGGCAGAGCATCTCCTCTCCCAGTTTGGGGTCAGCATTTTGGGACCACTGAGATTCCTCCTCCCCTAATTCAGGGTCAGCATTTTGGGACCACTGAGATTCCTCCTCCCCCAATTTGGGGTCAGCATTTTGGGACCACTGAGATTCCTCCTCCCCAATTTGGGGTCAGCATTTTGGGACCACTGAGATTCCTCCTCCCTAATTTGGGGTCAGCATTTTGGGACCACTGAGATTCCTCCTCCCTTAATTTGGGGTCAGCATTTTGGGACCACTGAGATTCCTCCTCCCCTAATTTGGGGTCAGTATTTTGGGACCACTGAGATTCCTCCTCCCTTAATTTGGGGTCAGCATTTTGGGACCCCTGAGATTCCTCCTCCCCTAATTTAGGGTCAGCATTTTGGGACCACTGAGATTCCTCCTCCCTTAATTTGGGGTCAGCATTTTGGGACCACTGAGATTCCTCCTCCCCTAATTTGGGGTCAGCATTTTGGGACCACTGAGATTCCTCCTCCCTTAATTTGGGGTCAGCATTTTGGGACCCCTGAGATTCCTCCTCCCCTAATTTGGGGTCAGCATTTTGGGACCACTGAGATTCCTCCTCCCTTAATTTGGGGTCAGCATTTTGGGACCACTGAGATTCCTCCTCCCTTAATTTGGGGTCAGCATTTTGGGACCACTGAGATTCCTCCTCCCCTAATTTGGGGTCAGTATTTTGGGACCACTGAGATTCCTCCTCCCTTAATTTGGGGTCAGCATTTTGGGACCCCTGAGATTCCTCCTCCCCTAATTTAGGGTCAGCATTTTGGGACCACTGAGATTCCTCCTCCCTTAATTTGGGGTCAGCATTTTGGGACCACTGAGATTCCTCCTCCCCTAATTTGGGGTCAGCATTTTGGGACCACTGAGATTCCTCCTCCCTTAATTTGGGGTCAGCATTTTGGGACCACTGAGATTCCTCCTCCCCTAATTTGGGGTCAGCATTTTGGGACCACTGAGATTCCTCCTCCCTTAATTTGGGGTCAGCATTTTGGGACCACTGAGATTCCTCCTCCCCTAATTTAGGGTCAGCATTTTGGGACCACTGAGATTCCTCCTCCCTTAATTTGGGGTCAGCATTTTGGGACCACTGAGATTCCTCCTCCCCTAATTCAGGGTCAGCATTTTGGGACCACTGAGATTCCTCCTCCCTAATTTGGGGTCAGCATTTTGGGACCACTGAGATTCATCCTCCCTTAATTTGGGGTCAGCATTTTGGGACCACTGAGATTCCTCCTCCCTTAATTTGGGGTCAGCATTTTGGGACCACTGAGATTCCTCCTCCTCCAATTTGGGGTCAGCATTTTGGGATCACTGCGATTCCTCCTCCCTTAATTTGGGGTCAGCACCGATATTCCCACTCTCCAGCCAGCTCAGAACCCTGAGGAAGGGAAATTTCCTTAACTGTGCTGTACCTACCAAAGGAAAGCACTTCTACTCCTCCAGTGAATCAGAGGAGGAGGAGGAGGCACACAAGAAATTCAACATTAAGATCAAACCCCTGCAGGCCAAGGACGTCCTGCGCAGCGCCGCCACCGTGGACGAGCTCAAGGCCTCCATAGGCAACATTGCACTTTCTCCATCCCCCGTGGTGAGTCCTTCCCCAATTCCCAGCCTTCCCCAGCTCCCAGGGCGCTGCTGATCCATGGGGATCATCCCAAACTCGTTGGGGTTCCACTTGGTTTTGGTGTTTTTATTTTGGGGTCTGGCCTGCAGGTGTTGCTTGAATGTTTCTGGTTCAAAATGTCTTTAAAAATTCCTTTTCCTGCTCATAAAAGAGATCAGGATGTATTATTCTTTGATTTTTTTTTTCTGCCTCCTGACTTTTCAGTGAGGAAAAAGGGGATTTTCAATCCAGGGGAATTTTCAATTGTCGTCATTCAGGGTCTTGCCCTGATTCCCAAGCCAAGGAAAACATCTGTGGGATTTTCCATGGGATTTTCTCAGCCTGGAGGTGAATCCAGGTTCCTGGAATGTCATTTTTTCCTTAGTCCATCCTGGCATAGAGACCATCCCCCTCTGCTTTTCCTAAAGCTTGTTAGGATTCCTGTTGGCTCATCCCAACCTGCTCAGCCATGAAAAGATTGGATTCTGGGCTTCCAGGAGGTTTGAGTGTGGCCTTTAGTGGCTTTCTGTGATTTATGAATAACTTGGGTCTGAAGTGTGAATGGCTCTCCAAGCCAAACTGGAATAAAATCCCTGGGTTTTGTTTCTGCTTCCCAACCAGGGAGTTTCTGTCTGTTGGCATTCCAGGATTAGGAACAGCAGTTGGATTCTTTGGGAAGCACAAAAAAAAAAAAAGGGAGAGAAAACCCGACCTCAAAATGAACAATTTAATAATGATGATTAATAATAATAATAGGGAAAATAAATTCAATACCTGGAATGTGCATTTTACCAAATTGGATTTTTGTCTCCTCTTTTCCGTGGTTTTTGTTTTTTGTCTTCTCTTTTCTGTGGTTTTTTTTTTTTTTGTTTTGTTTTGGGGTTTTTTTTTGGTTTTTTGTTTTGGTTTGTTTTGGTTTTTTGTTTTTGTTTTTTGTCTCCTCTTTTCCATGGTGGTGTGTTTGGGTTTTTTTTGTTTGTGGGGTTTTTTTTTGTTTGTTTGGTTTTTGGTTTTTGTTTTTGGTTTTTTTTGTTGTTTTGTTTTGGGTTTTTTGGGTTGGTTTTGGTTTTGTTTTTTTTTTTTTGTCTCCTCTTTTCTGTGGGGTTTTCCTGCCAAGTTTGGGGAATTGTTGTTTGGGAAGGGGTGAGGAGGATCCAGTGTGGGCTGGGCTGAGGGATTTGGGTTCAGGGAACCCTGCTGTGCCTCAGGGTGATCCCTGGAGCTGGAATGAGCTCAGGGAAAAGCCAGGCTGGGCAGGAGGATCCCAAATCCGGGTATGGAGCCAAAGGGAGCAGATGGGCCGGGCAGTGGAGCTGCTCTGGATCCTGGCACGGGCCAGGAAAGCACCAGAGCCCCAGGCAGGAGCTGCCTGCAGGAATTTGGCATCCACAGGAATTCCAGGTCCTGCTGCCAGCTCCCTGCCCTGCTCCTGGAGTTGTCTTCTCTCCCAAAGCAGCTGCAGAGCCCTGGGAGGGAAATCCCACAGATTGGGCTGGGAGGGACCTAAAATCTCATCCCATCCCATGGGCAGGGACACCTGGCACTGTCCCAGGGTGTTCCTTGGGCACTGCCAGGGCTGCAGGGGCAGCCCCAGCTCCCCTGGGCACCCTGTGCCAGGGGCTGTGTCCGTGGTCACTGTCACTCCCAGCCCTCTGGAATGGGAGCTCTGCTGCCTGCCCTGGGAATGAAGCAGGCTGGGAATGGCCAGTGATGATAAAACCATGGAATTCTTTCCATAAGGAGGCTCAGACACAACTTTTACATTCCCAAATGCTCCCTCTGATCTCCCAGGTGAGGGGTGGAGCTGGAGCACTCCTGTCCCTCTGCTTCGCTGCGTCTTTAACCTGACACAAATCTCTGATTCCTCTTTGTTAAAAATCCCTCACCTTCTCATTCTCTCTCTTTTTTCCCCCTCTCTCTGCCTTCTTTTAGAGGAAAAGTCCGGTAAGAAACGCAATTTTTATCTCCTGGAGTGTTTTAACCCAGCTTTGTGTGCTCTTGTCCCGTGGCTAGGGCTGAAAGGCCAAAAGCAAATAACAAATCCTGCCCTTCTAGAGTGAAGTTTAATTTCCTTTGTGGCTGGCTTAGAACACCTTAAAATAGAACGTGTAAAAATAGAGCTGGGCTTGGCTCTGAGCGTGCTTTGGGTGCGAAGGGCTGGGTTTTACCTGGATTGGGGCACATCCAAAGGCAGGAATCCCACCCGTGGCACCATGGGGGTTTCCCCAAGAGAGCTCAGCTTCCAATGGGGAAACCCCCCCATTTCCCAGGGTTTGGGTTCCCCTGAGGTGACCCTGGAGGTGTGGTGGCTGTTGGGGACCTTGGGGTGCTGACCTGTCACTCTCTGACCAGGTGTCTCTTCTCTCCCCTTCTCGCTGACCGCAGCGGCGCAGCCCGGTAAGAACCTTGGGATTCCTGGGATTAATGGGGTCCTGGAGGGGTCCTGGAGGGGTCCCTGCCCGTGCTGGGGCTCTGGGGTGGGCACAGGGTGTGGGGACAGCTGCCAGGGGTGTCACACACCCCGCTGTGTGACCCCAGTGATGGTGGGACCTCGATAACACAAAGGGGGGTGCTCAGTAATGGGGATCCCTGGAGATCCCACTCCACTTCTGGGGTGTCCCCACTCCCATTGGGAGGGTTTGGATTTTGCTCCATGAGCAAAATCAGAGCTGCCCATGGCAGTGCTGAGTGCCCATTCCCAGAGGGAATTAAATTCCCTGTGGATGTGGCACTTGGGACAACCCCGATGGCAGAGGTGGCTTTGTGTGGCTCAGAACTTTTCTGTAGGGTTTTCTGTAGGGTTTTCTGCTCCCTGGAATTCAGCCACCCGCAGGAAATGTCCCCTCAGGCAGCTCCTGCTGGGGTGACAACTGCCATGCCCCTGTGTCCCCGTGCACCCCACACTTATTGCTGTGTTTCTCCTTCCAGGGGACGATTAAAAGGAATTTATCCAGTAAGTATCTCCTGCAGCCTGTCAAAACAACAACACTCCCAAAACAACCTGCTGGAGGGGTTTTGGGGAATGGGGGAGGGAAAAACGAGCAAATTAAATTTGGTTTAAAGTGGTCCTGGCAGAGCTGGTGGCTCCCAAAAGTTTTCCTTGGAGAAGGGGGTGGGGAACATCCTTGGGACAGCTGTAGCAGTGCAGTTCCCTGATTTAGTTCTGTATGGAAATAAATGGGAATTAAAATGGGTTTTTCCTGCCAGGATCTGCCCAGCAGGGTGGGTGGGACAGCAGGGGGAGGCTGTGGGGTGGGAATGACCCTCACCCATGTCTGTGCTGTCCCAGGTGAGGAGATCACACGGCCCCGGCGCTCCACGCCCACGCCAGACCCCGCCAGGTCAGTGCAGAGCCGGGGTGGGATCATCCAGGGGTCAGGATCCTCATCCCAGCGGGGCTTTGGGACATTCCCACTTGTCCTGTGCTTGCTGGGGAGCTGGATTAGATGGGATGTTGGGAGGGAATTGTTCCCTGGGAGGGATGGAATTCCCAGAGGAGCTGTGGCTGCTCCTTGTCGCTGTTGGACACGAAATAAAGACAAAGAATTCCAAGATTCAGAAGGCAAGCATAGAAAACTTTATTGTCTAATTCTTCTTATTATTTATGAGGTGTTATGATTCAAAATTAACATGATTGGTGCATAGGAACAACACCTCTCTAATCCCATTTGTTAAACTACAGAAGCAGAAAAACAGCTGGGGAAGATTCTTTTGAGAAAGAATTGGTGTTTTTACAAGATTGTTTTGAGAAAAAAACCTGTTGAGAAGTTTTCATTGGGAAAGAGCCAGCAATTGTTAGTTTAAAAAGCTAAAAAATTCTCTCAGGCTCAGAAATCTCAGGCCCACAGCTCCTGGATCCCTGGAATGTCCCTGGTCAGGCTGGACGGGGCTTGGAGCAGCCTGGGACAGTGGGAGGTGTCCCTGTCATGGCAAGGGTGGCACTGGGTGGGGTTTAAGGCTTTTCCAACTAAAATCATTCCAGGATTCTGGCAGGGCTGGTGGTGTTTGGGATGCTCAGTGTCCATCCTGCCAAAATCTCCAAGGACTTTCCCTGCTGGAAATCACCTTGAGCCTGATCCCTGTGGAGAGCTGGCCAAGCTTTGGGTGGGGATGTATTGATTTAGGGCAGCAAACATGCAAGTTTTTATGGGATAAAGCCAAATCTCACTGGGAATGTGCCCTGTGCAGCTCCAGGGTTTGACTCAAGGTGTGTTGGACCACTTTAGATCCAATAACAAAACTTTCTGTTTAGATATTTCTAAATAATATTTATGTACAGAGCAAAGCAGTCTCCATTTTTTTTAAATTAACATTTATTATCCCTATATACTCTTTAAAATATCTCCTTACTACCACCTCCAAATTTCCAGTTGTACTTCACTTGCCCTTTTTCACGTTTAGTGTTGCATTCAGTATTGAAATTCAGGGAGGAATTCTTATTCCTACCTCCAGAAAAGCCAAAAAAAATACAAAAAAGCAGGACAGTCTTTGAATTTTGTGTTTAGATTTTCTAGATTTTCTTTTCCTCCCCACAATTTATCTCTGTAAGTAGTGACTCAACTCTTACTTAAAATAAAAACTCAATCATGCATTTCTCATGGTGCTCCACTAACACTTTGAGGGTTATAGGCTCTAAAATTCAACCTTACACCCTCAGAGTTCATAAATCTGTGTCCAATACTTCCTTGCACTTTGTGTGAATAATCTCTGCTTCCAGCTAATAATAGGAATGAATAATTCCTTGTATGAGTAATGCAGCTCCCAAACAGACAAGAGCTAACATCAGCACCACATCCGTGCACAGCTGCCCTCTCCTACACGCAGAGCTTGAAATTCTGTGAATTCAAGTATTCTTGAATTCAAGTATTTCTTTTTTTAAAACCCTTTTCCATGAAAGTTTTGACTAATCCTAAAGCCATAAGGTGCCACCGCTCTCCTTTCCCTTTTCCCCATCTGGAATCCTGCATTTGGCCAGCTCCTCTTTGGCCTGGGATTAAAAAAAGTCCATACAATGATTTGTGATTGCCCCAGAATGGGGCCAGGACACACACGTGCCCCTCACAGCTGTGCTGCTCTCACCCCACAGCAGGAAACCCACGGAGGATCCGGCGGCGCTGGCCCCGCTCTTCGGGCCCCCGCTGGAGTCGGCCTTCGAGGAGCACAAGCTGGAGGGTGAGTCTGGGGCCGGGGTGAGGGAGTCTGGGGCCAGGATGAGGGAGTTTGGTAACGATGTTTGGGGCCCTGGTGAGTTCGGGGTCGTGGTGAGTTTGGTGACAGGAAGTTTGGGGCCGGGGCCGTGGTGAGTTTGGGGCAATGGTGAGTTTGGTGACAGAGTGTTTGGGGCCAAGATGAGGGAGTTTGGGGCCCTGGTAAGTTTGGGGTCATGGTGAGTTTGGTGACAGGGAGTTTGGGGTCAGGCCAAGGGAGTTTGGGGTCATAGTGAGTTTGGGGCCATGGTGAGTTTGGTGACAGGGAGTTTGGGGCTGTAGTGGGTGAATTTGGGGATCTGATAAGTTTGGGGCAGTGATCAGTTTGGTGACAGAGTGTTTGGGGCTGGGGCGAGGGAGTTTGGGGCCGTGGTGAGTTTGGGGCCGTGGTGAGTTTGGGGCCGTGGTGAGTTTGGGGCCGTGGTGAGTTTGGGGCCGTGGTGAGTTTGGGGCCGTGGTGAGTTTGGGGCCAGGGCGGGTGAGTTTGGGGCTGGGACCAGGGCAGGTGAGTCTGGGGCCATGGTGAGGGAGTTTGGGGACCTGGTGAGTTTGAGGCCAGGGTAAGGGTGTTTGGGGCCATGGTGGATGAGTTTGGGGACATGGTGAGTGAGTTTGGTGATAGCATGAGCTTAGGGCCATGGCAGGTGAGCTTGGGGACCTGGTGGCTTTGGGACATGGTGGCATCTCCTAGCAGGGACATGGGAAAATTCTGCAGCCCTGACAGGGGTGAGGATCCCATCCCAGTGTGGATGTGGCACTTGGGGACACACTCAGGAGTGGGGATCCCATCCCAGTGTGGATGTGGCACTGGGGACACCCTCAGGGGTGGGGATCCCATCCCAGTGTGGATGTGGCACTTGGGGACACCCTCAGGGGTGGGGATCCCATCCCAGTGTGGATGTGGCACTGGGGACACCCTCAGGGGTGGGGATCCCATCCCAGTGTGGATGTGGCACTGGGGACACACTCAGGGGTGAGGATCCCATCCCAGTGTGGATGTGGCACTGGGGACACCCTCAGGGGTGGGGATCCCATCCCAGTGTGGATGTGGCATTGGGGACAGCTCAGGGGTGAGGATCCCATCCCAGTGTGGATGTGGCATTGGGGACACACTCAGGGTGGGGATCCCATCCCAGTGTGGATGTGGCATTGGGGACAGCTCAGGGGTGAGGATCCCATCTCTGTGTGGATGTGGCATTGGGGACACCCTCAGGGGTGAGGATCCCATCCCAGTGTGGATGTGGCACTTGGGGACACCCTCAGGGGTGTGAGGATCCCATCCCAGTGTGGATGTGGCATTGGGGACACCCTCAGGGGTGGGGATCCCATCCCAGTGTGGATGTGGCATTGGGGACACCCTCAGGGTGGGGATCCCATCTCTGTGTGGATGTGGCACTGGGGACAGCTCAGGGGTGGGGATCCCATCCCAGTGTGGATGTGGCATTGGGGACACCCTCAGGGTGGGGTCCCCATCCCAGTGTGGATGTGGCACCTGGGGACACCCTCAGGGTGGGGATCCCATCCCAGTGTGGATGTGGCACTGGGGACACACTCAGGGGTGAGGATCCCATCCCAGTGTGGATGTGGCACTGGGGACAGCTCAGGGGTGGGGATCCCATCCCAGTGTGGATGTGGCACTGGGGACAGCTCAGGGGTGGGGATCCCATTCCAGTGTGGATGTGGCACTGGGGACAGCTCAGGGGTGGGGATCCCATCCCAGTGTGGATGTGGCACTGGGGACAGCTCAGGGGTGTGAGGATCCCATCCCAGTGTGGATGTGGCACTGGGGACACACTCAGGGTGGGGATCCCATCCCAGTGTGGATGTGGCATTGGGGACAGCTCAGGGTGGGGATCCCATCCCAGTGTGGATGTGGCACCTGGCGACACCCTTAGGGGTGGGGATCCCATCCCAGTGTGGATGTGGCACTGGGGACACCCTCAGGGGTGTGAGGATCCCATCCCAGTGTGGATGTGGCACTTGGGGACACCCTCAGGGGTGGGGTCCCCATCCCAGTGTGGATGTGGCACTTGGGGACACCCTCAGGGGTGTGAGGATCCCATCCCAGTGTGGATGTGGCATTGGGGACACCCTCAGGGGTGGGGATCCCATCCCAGTGTGGATGTGGCATTGGGGACACCCTCAGGGTGGGGATCCCATCTCTGTGTGGATGTGGCACTGGGGACAGCTCAGGGGTGGGGATCCCATCCCAGTGTGGATGTGGCACTTGGGGACACTCTCAGGGGTGGGGATCCCATCCCAGTGTGGATGTGGCATTGGGGACACCCTCAGGGGTGGAATTTGCCCTGCTGGGCCCTGAGGGTTTTTCCAAGCTGAACAATTCCCTGATTCCCAGGTTCCCAGCCCTGCTGGAGGAGGAAGGAGCCCAGGAGGGGTTGAAGGACAGGGCTGAGGTTAACCCAGGCTGGGTGGAAACAGAGCAAGGGCTTAAGTCAATTAGTTAATTATGAGGTCTGGGAGAGATCCTGACAGGGAACAGCTCAGGAATAGCAAAACTCAGGATTTTCCAATCCAACCATCACCCTGGAGCTGGGGGGTTTAATTCCATCCAGGATTCTGGGGGCAGCTGTTGGACAAACCCCTCCATCCCTAGGAAATCCCATCTCTAAGTGTCAATTTTCCCCTCCTTTATCACAGACACTTTTGTTTCCTTCCAAACCTGATTTTTCCCAAATCCCAGGAGCCTTGCAAGATTTGTTTTCCCCAAAACCAACCCCATTCATGCCCTGGAGCATGAATTTTATTTTTTCCTCCTCCTCCTGAAGCCTCTGGGACTTCAGGGAGTGGCCACTGCCCTCACAGCCTTGTTATGTCCTCTCATTAACGACTCCAATTAATTCTTTTAATCAAAGCAATGTTTGCAAGCAGTCCTCGGCACAAAAAACTCCAAGAAATCTAAATTATATATAAAAATAGCTTTTTTCCCCCCCACCTTTATTCCCTGGGATTAGAATTATCTTTTCATTTTAATACCTGATGATTTGGGGGATTTTTTTGCATATCCTAAAATTCCAGACTACATCAATTAAATGTTTTCCTTCCCATAATATCCCTCCAAACCCATCCCTGGCATTGTTTTGTTTGTCAAGCAGCATAAGTGTCAAACTAATTGTACATCCTGCTTCAAAATCAGCCAGGATTTTAATTATCCTCCATGACAGAACCCCCTGTCTTTAATTAATGAGGTTTCTGTCACTGTCTGGGCCCTCTTTTCCCAGGCCCTCTGTGTCTCATTTGGGTGATTGGAAGAAAATATTTGGGTTTTTTCATTGCTTTTAAATGTTTGGTTTTGATTTTTCAGCTGCTCTGGACCAGCCTGAGGTGTGGGGGTCAGCCCAGCCCATCAACACAAACGTAGAGTCCCCAAAGCTTCCAAGACCTTTTCCAACTGGGAGTAAGTGACCATAAAAATAAATTAATATATCCGGAAATCAGGTCAAAGATTTGAGTTTTCCTCATCCAGGCTGTGCAATTCCATATTATTATTCCTATCAATATTATTCCTATCAATATTATTCCTATCAATATTATTCCTATCAATATTATTCCTATCAATATTATTCCTATCAATATTATTCCTATCAATATTATTCCTATCATATTATTCCTATCAATATTATTCCTATCAATATTATTCCTATCAATATTATTCCTATCAATATTATCAATATTATTCCTATCAATATTATTCCTATCAATATTATTCCTATCAATATTATTCCTATCAATATTATTCCTATCAATATTATTCCTATCAATATTATTCCTATCAATATTATTCCTATCAATATTATTCCTATCAATATTATTCCTATCAATATTATTCCTATCAATATTATTCCTATCAATATTATTCCTATCAATATTATTCCTATCAATATTATTCCTATCAATATTATTCCTATCAATATTATTATTACTATTATTATCGGTATTAATAATAGTAACAATAGTAATTAACAATACAAATATTAATATAATTATTAATTATATGTTTATATATATTAAGCATTATATTTTATGCATTATATATAATGCATTAACATTATATATTATACATTCTATGTTATATATCATACATTATATTATATATTTAATAACATAGAATATATAATACATAATATATTATAATAAATAATAAATAATATATTATTTATTATAAAATATATAATTATATATAATTACCACTATATATATTACTATATTTCTTATATATATATAAAATATAGTTATATATATAGTGGTGTGTGTATATATATATTATATATATTATATTATATTATATATATATTTAATATTATATATATATAATATATATAATATATTTTATATATATATAAAATATATTAAAAATATATACCACTATATATATATTATATATATAGTGGTATATATATATATTACGATATTATATATATTATTTATAATTCTATAAATAATAATAATATTAATTAAAGGGGAATTAATTTTTTAAAATTAATTAATTAAAGGGTTTTTTTCCCCCTTTGTTCCACTTGTGTTAAAGCCCTGTGGGGTGGAGGAGGGAGTGGGATTGATGAGGGATGGGATGGGATGGGATGGGATGGGATGGGATGGGATGGGATGGGATGGGATGGGATGGGATGGGATGGGATGGGATGGGATGGGATGGATCCTGATCCTGCACGTTCCTGCCGTGCTCACTTGGCTGGAAAAGTTGGGAGCACCGGTTTTTCCAGGATAACACCAGCACAGCCCCGAATCCCTGAATTTTATTGCAGCTTTCCCAGTGCCCGGGGCAGCCACGGAACCATTTCCTGTGCAGAAATGCCCCGTAAAGCACTGCTGGTTAATTAGCCGCTGTTAATTAGCCCCAGCATTCCCTTCACATCCCGGATCCACGCGGGATGGGCACGGGGAGGGGAAATGGTGGAGGCAGCTCCGTGCCCCAGAGAATCCAGGTTTAATCAGAGAATCCAGGTTTAATTAAAATGCGGATTTAGGGGGGTCAAACAGGAGCGCAGGCTGAGACACAAAAAAAGAAATAAAAGGGGAGAAAATTCCATCAAATCCAACAAAAATTGCACTTCCCACTGCCAGAGGGCAGCGATGGATGGGATGTGGGGATGGGAAGGAAGAAATTCCCAGAGCAGCTGTGGCTGCTCCATCCCTGGAAGTGTCCGAGGTCCGGAGCTCATCCCTGCCCTATCCCGTTTTCCCGGGAATCCCGTTGGATATTCCCCGGGATGTCCCGCGTTCCCTGCCGCTCTCCCGCTCAGTTTTCCCGTTGGATATTCCCGGGATATCCCGCGCTCCCTGCCGCTCTCCCGCTCAGTTTTCCCGTTGGATATTCCCGGGATATCCCGCATTCCCTGCCGCTCTCCCGCTCAGTTTTCCCGTTGGATATTCCCGGGATATCCCGCATTCCCTGCCGCTCTCCCGCTCAGTTTTCCCGTTGGATATTCCCCGGGATGTCCCGCATTCCCTGCCGCTCTCCCGCTCAGTTTTCCCGTTGGGATGTCCCGCATTCCCTGCCGCTCTCCCGCTCAGTTTTCCCGTTGGATATTCCCGGGATGTCCCGCATTCCCTGCCGCTCTCCCGCTCAGTTTTCCCGTTGGATATTCCCGGGATGTCCCGCATTCCCGGCCGCTCTCCCGTTGGATATTCCCGGGATATCCCGCACTCCCTGCCGCTCTCCCGCTCAGTTTTCCCGTTGGATATTCCCGGGATATCCCGCACTCCCTGCCGCTCTCCCGCTCAGTTTTCCCGTTGGATATTCCCGGGATATCCCGCATTCCCGGCCGCTCTCCCGCTCAGTTTTTCCCTCTCTCTCTGTGCTCTGTTGCAGCCCCGCCGCCGCTCCCCCCGAAGAACATCCCGGCCACGCCGCCGCGCACCGGCTCCCCCCTGCCCCCGGCCATCGGTAACGGCGCCTGGCACTGCCTGGGGGGCACCGGGGGACAGGGGACATCCTGAGCTCTGGGGGGTGGCACTGGGGGTGGGACAGGGGCCATCCTGAGCTCTGGGGGGGCAGGAGCCATCCCTGGCTCTGGGGTGGCATTGGGGATGGGACAAGTCCTAGCTCCAGTTTTGGGGTGGCACTGGGGGTGGGACAGGTCCCATCCTGAGCTCTGGGGGAGATAGGGGCCATCCCTGGCTCTGGGGTGGCACTGGGGATGGGACAAGTCCTAGCTCCAGTTTTGGGGTAGCACTGTGGGGACAGGTGCAATCTGCAGCTCTGGGGTGGCACTGGGGGGGGACAGGTGCCATCCTGAGCTCTGGTGGGGACAGGTGCCATCTGCAGCTCTGGGGTGGCACTGGGGGGACACAGGTCCCATCCCTGGCTATGGGGTGGCACTGTGCGGACAAGTCCCAACCCCAGCCCTGGAGTGGCACTGGGGATGGGACAGTTGCCATCTTCAGCTGTGGGGTGGCACTAGGGATGGGACAGGTGCCATGCCCAGCTCTGGGGATGGGACAGGTGCCATCCTGAGCTCTAGGGGGGACAGGTGCCATCCCCAGCTCTGGAGTGGCACTGGGGATTGGACAGGTGCCATGCCCAGCTCTGGGGTGGCACTGGAGATGGGACAGGTGCCATCCTGAGCTCTGGGGTGGCACTAGGTGGGACAGGTCACACCCCAGTTTTGGGGTGGCACTGGGAATGGGACAAGTCCCAACCCCAGCTCTGGAGTGGCACTGGGGATGGGACAGGTGCCATCTCCAGCTGTGGGGTGGCACTAGGGATGGGACAGGTGCCATCCTGAGCTTTGGGGGGGACAGGTGCCATCTCCAGCTGTGGGGTGGCACTGGGGACGGGACAGGTGCCATCCTGAGCTTTGGGGGGGACAGATGCCATCCCCAGCTCTGGAGTGGCACTGGGGATGGGACAGGTGCCATCCTGAGCTCTAGGAGGGACAGGTGCCATCCCCAGCTCTAGGGTGGCACTGGGTGGGTGGCACATGTCCCCGTGGCTGCATTTTGGACACAGATTTGATCCCTGTGCATCCTCCTCCCTCGACATCTAGAGAATTCCGGACTGGGCTGGGTTGGGAGGAACTTTTTCCCTGTGCCATGGCAGGGACACTGCCACTGTCCCAGGCTGCTCCCAGCCCTGTCCAGCCCTGCCAGGGATCCGGGGGCAGCCCCAGCTCTGGGGTGTTTCAGTGGACGCTGCAGTAGAGGCAGCACAAAGAGATTTTTGGCTCCCAGGCTGGTCTCAGCCTGGTAAAATTAATGTTCTTTACACCATCCCTGCCTTTGGATCGGTCACTCTGGGAATGCAGAGCGGGATTAATTTTAACATCCTGCTGAGAATTGGGATTTAGGATTTATTCCCAATTCCAGAGCCCTGCCCCTGCCTGTGCCGAGGAAATAACGGGGTGTGCAGGGTCTGTGCTGCTCCTGCATTCCCTGCCCCCCAAATTCCCACTGAAAGGTGGGAAAAACCCCTCTGGTCTCACAGGAAAATGGTGCTGGGAATGAGGGACAGCCCCAGGGCAGGGATGGAAAGGTGCTGGATGCAGCCAGAGGACAGCAGGTGTTTGAGGCATAAAATTCATGGTGCTGGCTGATGGAAAAGTGGGATTTGAGCAGGGAATGACAGAGGATATCAGTTTGAGGCATATAATTCATGGTGCTGGCTGATGGAAAAGTGGGATTTGAGCAGGATTTGAGCAGGGAAGGACAGAGGATATCAGTTTGAGGCATAAAATTCATGGTGCTGGCTGATGGAAAAGTGGGATTTGAGCAGGATTTGAGCAGGGAAGGACAGAGGATATCAGTTTGAGGCATATAATTCATGGTGCTGGCTAAAGGAAAAGTGGGATTTGAGCAGGATTTGAGCAGGGAAGGACAGAGGATATCAGTTTGAGGCATAAAATTCATGGTGCTGGCTAAAGGAAAAGTGGGATTTGAGCAGGATTTGAGCAGGGAAGGACAGAGGATATCAGTTTGAGGCATATAATTCATGGTGCTGGCTGATGGAAAAGCGGGATTTGAGCAGGATTTAAGGCAGTGCCTTTGGGGAGGGCTGTGCAGGGGGACAGACAGAGCCCCTGGGGATGAAACTCCTTCCCCACAAAGAGCTGCCCTGCTCTGTCCATCACCATCCCATCTGTGCTGCCACATCCCGGTTTTCCTGTGTGTGTGGGAGCTGGCAGTGTCCGTGTCCATCCATCCATCCATTCCCAGCAGCAAATGTGGGATCATTTGCTGGCCTGTGCCTGGTGTATCTGTACATGAGTGCCTGAGGTCTGGTTTTGTCTGCTGTAGCAAATTCCTCTCCTATCCCCCACACCCTAAATGTGGAACTGTGGATGGATCCCAAAAATAGAGGGGCAGGGATGGGGTGATGCCACCCTGAGGATCCCAGAGGTGTCCCTTGCCTGGGTGTGAAACGCTTGGCTGATGGATCTGTGCTGGGTCTGGAGTTGGGGGGAATGGTGGTGTGTGCTGGCTCAGTGAGCAGAGCCCCGAAATCCTGGTCTGTGCCCTCGAATCCCGGTCTGTGCCCCCAAACCCCGGTCTGTGCCCTTAAATCCCAATCTGTGCCCTGAAATCCCGATCCGTGTCCTCAAATCCTGATCTTTGCCCTGAAATCCCAGTCTGTGCCCCAAATCCCTATCTGTGCTCTGAAATTCCAGTCTGTGCCCCCGAATCCCGATCTGTGCCCCGAAATCCTTGTCTATGCCCTGAAATCCCAAATCTGTGCTCTCGAATCCCAGATCTGTGCCCTGAAATCCCAGTCTGTGGCCCCAAATCCCAGTCTGTGCCCCCAAATCCCAGTCTGTCCCCTGAAATCTTGATCTGTGTCTTCAAATCCTGGTCTGTGCCCCCAAATCCTGGTCTGTACCCCCAGATCTCGATCTGTGTTCTGAAATCCCAGTCTGTGCCCTCAAATCCTGGTCTGTGTGCCCTGAAAGACCGATCTGTGCTCTCAGATCCCGGTCTGTGCCCTCGAATCCCAGTCTGTGCCCCCAAATTCTGGTCTGTGTCCCCAAATCTCAACCTGTGCTCTGAAATCCCAGTCTGTGCTCTCAAATCCCAGCCTGTGTGCCCTGAAATCCCGGTCTGTGCCCCAAATCCCTGTCTGTCCCCTGAAATCTCAGTCTGTGCCCTGAAATCCCGATCTGTGCTCTCAGATCCCAGTCTGTGCCCTCAAATCCCAGTCTGTGCCCCCCGAAATCCTGATGCGTGCCCTCAAATCCCAGATGTGTGCCCTCAAATCCTGATCTGTGTCCCAAAATCCCAATCTGTGCTCTCAGATTCCGGTCTGTGCCCCGAAATCCCAGTCTGTGTGCCCTGAAATCCCAATCCATGCCCTGAAATCCCGATCTGTGCTCTCAGATCCCGGTCTGTGCCCTCAAATCCTGATCTGTGCCCTCAAATCCCGATGTGTGCTCTGAAATCCTGATCTGTGCCCCTGGAATCCTGATCCATGCCCCCAAATCCCAGTCTGTGCCCCGAAATCCTGATCTGTGCCCTCAAATCCCAGTCTGTGCTCTGAAATCCCGGTCTGTGCCCTCAAATCTCCATCTTTGCCCCAAAATCCCAGTCTGTGCCCCAGAATCCCGATCCGTGCCCTCAAATCCCGGTCTCTTCCTGCTTGTGCCTGGAGTACGTTCCCTGTGCCTGGGTTTCACTCCCCGTGTGCATCCTGTGCTGCATGGCCAGACTCCAGCAGTGTCCAGCCAGCATGTCTAAATATATTTATTTATATTTATACCTGAGTATAAATATATCCCATAAATATATTTATACCTGAGTGTTTATAAATATATTTATGGAGAGAGAGAGAGAGAGTGGGGTGTGCCAGAGCGCTGTGTGCACACCTTTGATATCTGCTGAGAATTCAGGGTTGCTGATAATTCGTGGTGTGCTTTAGAGGACAAAAAAAGGCTGTAAATTTTGGGGAGATTTTGGGATTCTTGGCTGTGAGCGCTGCCTGGTGGTGCATGCTCCCTCCTCCAGCCTTTGGATTCATTCCATGTCGCACCTGGCCGTGCTGGAAGCGTTCTTGCCCATGAATTATATCGATTTCAATAAGAAAAGGTGATTTTAGAGCCTCTCCCGTAGAAGTAGAGCCCGTAGAGAGTAGCCCTTAAATGCTCGGTGTAAAATAAACTAAACCTCCTCTGACCACAGGAGGCGACCAGGCAGCAGCAGCAGAGCCCAAACGGGACAAACTCCCGTCCATCAATGACTTGGACAGCATTTTTGGCCCCGTGCCGTCCCCTAAATCTGCTGCTGCCACCGCGGAAGACAAGTGGGTCAATTTTTCCGATCCATCCCCGGAAAACGCTCCTGCGGAATTGTCGCCCCGGGAAAAAGCCGCGCCGTCCCCGCCGGCGGCCGCGGGCAGCCCGGCCAGCGCTGCGGCCGAGCATCCCCGCCCGCTGCCCTCGCCGCTGCAGCTGGAAGACGCTCCCAAGAAGCTTCCCGAGCATCCTCACCTGAAGGATGATTCCGCCGAGCCCGTCGCTTCTCCCAAAGATTTTGGGCCGGGTCAAAGAGCCACCCCGCCGCCCCCTCCGCCGCCCACCTACCGCGCGGTGGTTTCGTCCCCCGGACCGGGCGCCAGCACGGGAAGCACCAGCGGTACGTGCTGTGAGCTCGGGTGTGCTTCGGTGTGGCCCTGGTGACCCTCCCGCCGCCTGGCTGTGTCCCACCCGGCCGTGCTTCCAGCCTGTGTCCCTGCGCCTCCCGTGTGTCCTTCCCTGCGCTCCCACCGGGCTCAGAGGCTCCGCGGAGCCGCCCTGCCCACCCTAAAATTGGGCGCGGGGTTGTGGTTGTTGTTGTTGTTGTTGTTGCGATTGTGCTTCTGTGGGATTAGAAGTGTTTGAGGGAAATTGTCTGAGCAAGCCTTGGATCCAGGGTTTGGGTTTTTGGGTGGTTTTTGGGGTGTTTTTTGGGGTTTTTTAATCACATCCTGTCATCCCGGTAATTCACTTGGTCCTGCCTGGCTCCGGGTGTGGATGCTCAGCTGGGGATGGGGAGATGTGCTCCTCTCCATGGGAGAAGCTGCTGGCTCTGCCTGCCTTCACCTGCTTAATTATAAATGTTCATTAGGGCAAACGAGCTGGGGGAGGCTCAGTTTACTCACAGCCCCTTGCTTGAGGAGCTGCAGCCTCAGCCTGTTCTTTTGTGCTCCCACCCTGCATCCCCCAGAGGTGATTTCTGTGGGAATCACCCCACGGAGCCTTGAGGAACCCGCACTGGTGGTGGGGTGGGTGTGCAGCCCCCCAGCTCCGTGTCCCACCCCTGCCACCCTCCCCGTGGCAGCCTGGAATTTGTGTCACCTCCCTGAGCGTGGTTGGTGCTGCGAGTGTGGCTTTGCTTCAGTGCTGGTGGCTTTTCTGTGCTGGCTCTGGGAGGGGTCTGTGGGGTGCCTGTGGGGGCTGCAGTGTCCAGATGGAGCTGGAATTTCTCCAGGAGCTTCCAGGAGCAGGAATCACCAGGATTCACCCTGCACTGCTCTCCAGCCCATTCCCAGGGTGGAGAAGTGCCAGGGGAATGGATGGATGGATGGATGGGTGGAGAGGCCCCGCTCAGCCTGTCCCAGAAGATCCAATCCCTTCTCCAGGAATTTCCTCCTGGCTCAGTCTGGGTCACTTTTCATCCTTGGTGCAGCAAGTTGGGAAACAAAAGCGTGGACACAGCCACACAAAAATGGTGCAAACCCTCCAAAAGCTGCATTGGGGTGTGCAGAACACACCCAGCACCTGCCCTGCTCCTCCCACCTTGGCACAGCTCGTTTTTGGAGCAGAACCACCCCAGGATCTCCTCATGGGTGTCACCAAGGCAGGGCTGGGGACCTCTGCAGGGTCATGGTGGAAGGGTTGGGTTGGGTTGGGTTGGAAGGGATCTCAAAGCTCCTCTTGTTCCAACCCCCTTCCACCACCCCACGTGGCTCCAAGCCCAGCATTCCAGCAGATTTCTGATTCCATGCTGGTTTCCACATAGGAATACAGGAAATATCCATTCCCTGGATGGGAGCCACCACATGCCCCAGCTTTGGCTGCCTGGTGGCCACAGAACCCTCCCTGCAAGGCTCTGTCCTGTGACACTCAGTCCTGCAGGGTTACTTTCCCTCAGCATTTCTTATTTTGTCAGGTTTTTAGTGGGATAAGGAAAGAAAAATTCAAATTTTGCTTCCCAAACTGGGCTTTGAAATAAAAGTGGCTTGGATTTTGGAGTTGTGCAAAGGAATGACTGGAATTTAGTGCCTTTAAGCCAGGCCCTCTCTTGTCTGAGCCTGCTCTCCTTCACCTCTTCCTGTTTCTATAAATCCAGCTTTGATCTTTGCTTGATCTGAGCTATCAGCTAAAAAAAGTAGGAAATTATTCTCTTGTAAGTGGGAAAATGTTGAAGTTATCATCTCATCAGTCTGAGCTAAGGACAGAGCTGCTGAGCTCTGTGGAAGTTGTGACAAACACTGAGCATGTGTTTGTTGGTGACAAAATCCTGGGAATGAGGTCTGAGTTCCTTCCCATTCCTGCTGCCCTTCCTGTCCTGGTGCCACCTCTGCCCAGCTCTGCTTATTGCTGGAAGGAATTCCTGTGTGTGGAGCAAGGCAGGCTCCTGGATCCCCCTGGAGCACCTCTTGAAATCCCCATTTTGTCCCAACATGACACAAAATGAACGACACTCACACCCTGAGATGTTTAAGGCAAAAAACAGAGCGTTAATTTACACATCTTGACATTTATAGAATTCCAACAGTGTCCATGGATTGGAGGATGAAATTGTCCTCTCCAACCACACTGGTCAAACCAACAGTCCATCAATTCTCTCCTTCTCCAGAAAGGAATGCAAACAATCATTAATTACATGAAAAGTGTGTGAGAAACTCTATTACAGAAATGTAAATATAGAGGAATTTTGGAAGAACAGGGTGACACCATTTGATGACAGGAATCCCCTTTGCAGCAGGGCCAGGGCCCGTGTGAGCCCTGGGATCATCATCCCTTCTTTGGGAGACTCTTCCAGAGGGTTGGGAGCTGTGTTAGCTCCCAGCAAATCCCAGAACCTTCCCCTTCCACCCTTTCCCAAAGCTTTGCCCTGTGATGAGGATCCCCAATTCCCAGTTGTGCCTCTGGAGCCATGGGTTCTGTCGCTGTTGGACACGAAATAAAGATGATTGACTCCAGAAATAACTCTCAGAAGGCAAATGAGCATAGAAAACTTTATTGTCCAATTCTTCCTACTATTTATGTTACAATACAGAATTAACATGATTGGTGCATAGGAATGACACCTCTCTAATTCCACTGGTTAAACTACAGAAGCAGAAAAACACCAGCTGGGCAAAATTGTTTTGAGGAAGAAAATGTTGTTTTCACGAGATTGTTTTGAGAAGGAAACTTGTGAGAAGCTTTCCCTTGGGAAAGAGCCACCAACTGTTAGCAAGCTCAAAATTCTCTCAGACTCAGAAATATCAGGGTTCATCCATCATCCCATTCCTCCTGCCCTTATTTTTTGGGGGGGGGAAAGCTGCAAGACCCCTCTGATAATTTTGAGGAGGGAACCGGGCATTGAGCAGCCTCTCCCAGGAATCCACTGGCATCAGCCATCCTGGAACGTGGCCTGTGGGAGCTGCTGGGGGTCTGGGGTGGGCAGCACTGGGGGCAGAGCCTGTGGGGTGCTCACAATTCCTGTTTGTTGCAGGTTCCTCGTCCCCAGCTCGCCCCGGAACGCCGCTGGCCACGTGTGGCACGCCACCACCACCGCCACCCCGGCCCCCATCCCGGCCCAAACTGCCCCCGGGCAAACCCCCTGTCAGTGATGTGGTACGTGGGGAGGGGCTGGGGGGTGCTGGGTGGCATTCCCGGTCTGGAACGGGGTGATGGAGCAGAGGGAGTGACCAGGGTGGGTGGGGATTTTGTGGGGTTGGTCCCACTGGGGTGAATTCCCCAGTCTGGAACGGGGTGATGGAGCAGAGGGAGTGACCAGGGTGGGTGGGGATTTTGTGGGGTTTGTCCTACTGGGGTGAATGCCTCGGTCTGGAACGGGGTGATGGAGCAGAGGGAGTGACCCACGGTTCACCGGGATGGGTGGGGATTTTGTAGGATTTGTCCCACTGAGGTGAATTCCCCAGCCTGGAACGGGGTGATGGAGCAGAGGGAGTGACCAGGGTGGGTGGGGATTTTGTGGGGTTTGTCCCACTGGGGTGAATTCCCCAGCCTGGAATGGGGTGATGGAGCAGAGGGAGTGACCAGGGTGGGTGGGGATTTTGTAGGGTTTGTCCCACTGGGGTGAATGCCTCGGTCTGGAATGGGGTGATGGAGCAGAGGGAGTGACCAGGGTGGGTGGGGATTTTGTGGGGTTGGTCCCACTGGGGTGAATTCCCCAGCCTGGAATGGGGTGATGGAGCAGAGGGAGTGACCAGGGTGGGTGGGGATTTTGTGGGGTTTGTCCCACTGGGGTGAATTCCCCAGTCTGGAACGGGGTGATGGAGCAGAGGGAGTGACCAGGGTGGGTGGGGATTTTGTGGGGTTTGTCCCACTGGAGTGAATTCCCACCCAGTCTGGAATGGGGTGATGGAGCAGAGGGAGTGACCAGGGTGGGTGGGGATTTTGTAGGGTTTGAATTCCCCATGGGAAGGGCTGTGCCCACCTCTGTTCCGGCAGCCTGGTGATACCAGCTGTAGGTCCAAGGTCACTACAAGGGTGTGGAATGGGCTGGGGTGGGAATGTGCCCCAGGGAAGGGCAAGGGGGCAGAGCAGCTCCGGCCACCCCAGGAGTGATGCCTGCCTCAATGGGGTGCCCAGCTGTCCTGTGTGCCACCCCTGTGTGCTTCAGGTAAGGTGTGAGGGGTTTAGGGTTGATGATGAGGGTATAAAATGACCCCTAAAAGATCCCCAAGGGCCCAGGGAGCTGGCACCTGGTGGGCACTGCTCCCTTCCTGATGCCCAGCCTGCTCCATCCACCCCACAGCCCCTGGAGCTCCCACCCTGGTGTGGAAGGGTGGGAATGATGTCTTTTCCCAGCTCCAAGCTAAAACAACTCAAGTCATTCCCATTTTTTTTCCTCTGGGACACCAGCAGAGCAACTGGGAGGGTCCAGGCAAAATTTGATTTGTTTGATGCAAATGCTCCTGCGTGGATTTTCTTTAACTCTGTGTTATTTTATGTTTCTCTCCAGTCCAGGCCTTTTAGCCCTCCCATCCACTCCTCCAGCCCTCCTCCGATAGCACCTTTAGCCCGTGCTGAAAGTACTTCCTCCATATCTTCCACCAATTCCCTGAGTGCAGCCACCACTCCCACCGTCGGTAAACACGCACAGCGCTGCTGTTCTTTCACCTTTCCTACCTCCTGGAATAATTCCCGAGGCTTTTCCATTGGCTAGAGCCTTCTCTGGGGGAGGATTCCTTCATTTCCAGCAGGGTTTTAAATGTTAAAAGGGATTTGAACAGGGGGGGATGGATCAGGAGGGTGATGCTGAGAGGGAAGTTTTTCCAGATGTTGTGGGAAATGGAAGTTTCAAGGGAATTAGAGTGTAAAATGTGGTTCTGGGGTGTGAATTGGGGCAAAATAAGCTTTTTTTGCAGGGGATGCTTGTGCCTGGAGGGGAGTGGGGCTGGAAGCCAGACCTTGGGATCCAGGAATAATAAATCTCTTGGAATGTGTTAAATTCACCCTTGCCCCTAAAGCAGTAACAGGAAAAGGGGTTTTGGAAAAGCCTCTTCCCAGTCACCGGGCATGTCCTAGAGCAGAACCAAAGGCTGCAGTTTCCTTTTGGAGGAGTGTCCTGAAAAAAAAAAAATAGTGGGGTTTGCCAAAACCCCGGGGCTGAGAGGGGGAACGGGAATCGAGTCTGGCTGGCAGCTCCCAGCTCCAGGCGCTGGGTCCCCCCACGCCTCCCTCCTCCACCCCCTCTGTCCCCTCCTGTCCCCTCTGTCCCCGCTGCCGGCGCTCCGCCCTCCATCCCTGCCAGCTCCTCGCTTCCTGCAGCTCCATCTCCTCCCAGGAACCCCCTCCCTCCTTTGTCTTTTCTTCCCAACCCTCTGGAAAACCCAGCCTGGCGGGAGTTCCCGTGCGCTCGGTCACTGCTGTCACCGCGGGGAGCGGTGGCACTGCCACCAAGCCCGCCTGTGGTGGCCGGGAGGTGCTGGTGACAAGGTGCTGGTGACAGGTGCTGGTGACAGCGCTGTCCCCACAGTGCTGGTGGCACCCAGCCCTCCCCGTGGCTTTGCTGGAGTCTCTGGCTGCGTCTCCATCTGTTGTTGCTTCACTCACAGGTGTCGTAGGTGCTCGTGCCTGTTCCGGCTGTCGGTCACTGTCACAGCACCTTGCTGGAAAAAATGTCACCTGAACAGCAAGCCCTGAGCATCCCCTGGGCCACAGGCCACTGCTGGTGGCACTGGCAGTGGCTTTGAGTGGTGCCTGAGGGCACGGTGGCCACAGGGACATGGCTTTAGTGGAGGGGACAGCCAGGCTGAGGACAGGGATGGTCCCAGGGGCTGCAGGAGGCTGGGGAGGGCAATGGGAGCCAGCCAAGGGCTGCTCCTGCCACCCTCGGGCTCTCCTTTTGGATTTCTTTTGTTCTCTCATGTATTTCTGGGGACAAAAGCTGCTGTTTGAGGATTTAACGACCTCCCCGTGCTGAGCAGAGGTTGATGGGCTGGGGGGGAAGCAGGTGTCCCACACTCTTCATGGAGGTTTCCCTGGAGGAGAGCCAAAATCGGGGCCCTGGGGCCACCCCAACTGGGGAACTCCAAATGGGGCAGCCAGGAGGAGCAGCCCAGGTTTTGTGGGTGTTGCACTTCCAGCTCCATGCTGAGTGGGAAGGGATCCACTGGGGTCATTGATCCAACTCCTGCCCTGCACAGGCACCCCAACAATCCCACCCTGTGGCTGAGAGCGTTGTCCCAATGCTCCTGGAGCTCCAGCAGCCTTGGGGCCATGCCCATTCCCTGGGGATCTATTCAGTGCCCAGCACCCTCTGGATGAGGAACCTTTTCTGCTGGCATCCAACCTAAACCTTGGGAAAAGCTGGATGGGCACAGGCAGAGGCAGACAGGGTTTGGGATTTGCATTGGGAAAATGCCTCCTTGTCCCCCAAGGCCAGGGTGGGCACTGGCGCTGGGTGAGCACCCAGGAAAATCCACAGCAGAGGAGGGAGAACTTCCAATTCCCAAAAGAGGGAAAGCTGGGGTGGGAGGTGTGCAGGGATGGGCAGGTCTGGGATCAGGGACCATGGCAGGTCCTGGGGGGCTGGGACACCCCAATCCAGCTGGGGCTGTGTCGCTGTAGGACACGAAAGAAAGATGAGAACTCCAAAATACTTCATAAGGCAAAAGCATAGAAAGCTTTATTGTCTAATTCTTGCTACTTTTTATAAGTTGTTCCTATATGGACTTAACATGATTGGTGAATAGTAATGACATCTCTCTAATCCCATTGGTTAAACCAGAGAAACAGCAAAACACCACCTGGGGAAGATTGTTTGGAGAAAGAAAAATTGTTTTCCAGGGTTGTTTTGAGGAGAAAACTTGTTGAGAAGTTTTCCCTTGGGAAAGAAGTTAACAGCAGCTAGGAGGCAAAAAATTCTCTCAGGCTCAGAAATGTCAGGCCCACAGGGCTGGAGTCTGTCTCCACCACATTCCCCGTCTCCCGTTCCCTGTGGCAAAGTCCGACGGAGTTTGTCCAAAGCCCGGGAAGGGTTGTTCCATCTCCGTGTCCTCCGTGCTGTTCTGGTGTGCTTTCCTCGTTGGCTGCGTGTCAGTCTGGACAATTCCTGGCAGAGCAAGGAGCTGTTTGATTCCCGTGTCGGTGCCCCTCCCGTCATCTCTGTCTCTGCGTTGACACAAGTGCGCTGCTTGGTTTCACTTGGGATCCGTGTTTTCATTCTTTTTGTGTTCTTTTTTTTCCTTTCTTCTTCTTTCTTTCTTTCCTTTGCGTTTCTTCTGCTTGTGTTATCAGAGGATGATGCTTTTGTTGACAAACTGCCCGCGTTTGAAAGGCGCAGTGAAACGCCGGCAGGTACTGTACTAGCAGGGAGTTTTCCATGAAATCCGCCTTCGGAGCGGCACCCACCGCTCGCAGCACCTTGCATGACAGTTTCTCAGTGACTCAAAGGACTCGGAGGTGGAAGGTTGGCACCTCCCGAATTCCAAAAGGTTCATTAAACAGCTCAAAAAAGCTGTTTGCCCCTTCCTCATCCCCACCCTCACACCCCGAGTTATTCCAGCGTGGTGGCTTTGGAGTGGGAGCGCAGGTTGTGATGGGAAAGGGAAGACTCCAGCTAGGATCCGCTGCTGTGTGTGCGTGTGTCCGGTTCTCTGCAAGTGTCGTGTCCTGAGATGCGAGTGCAAACAGCCACGTGTCACTGTCCCTGAGTGTCACCGCAGGGTGCCATCCCGCCGGGAATGCTGAGGGAGCGCCGGGCCAGCGGGCAGAACCCGCGGACGGAGCGCATGAGCCGACAAACCTCTTCTACCGCGGCCAAAAACCAAAGCGAGAGCACCCCTCCAAACCGCTCACCCGGCGGGCAGAACGACTCTTCCATCTGGGCTTCCATAGCTTTGCTTCCCGCTTTTCTGTCTCCCGAGCCAGCGGCCGCGTGTCACGCCCCTGTCCCTGCACGTGTGACCGCCCCGCAGCGCCTCGCCCCCTCCCCGTAGCGACATTAATGACCTGCTCTGTGACTCACACTGTGTCCTTCTCTCTCCCTCTCCTTAACCTTTCCCATCCCGCTTCAACTCCTGGCCATACAGAGAATGAACAGCCTTCCCTCGTTTGGTTTGACAGAGGAAAGTTTTATTTGACTTTCGAAGGTAAGTAGTGCAAAGCACGCCCGGTAACCGCTCGCTCCCCTCGCTCTCTCGCTCCCGGGGTTCCCTTCCAAGGCTCCATCCAGTGTGGCTTCCCAGGCTCCATCCAATGCGGCTTTCCAGGCTCCATCCAGTCCAGCTTCCCGTGTGGAATGCTATGGCTACTTAGGTGACATCGCCAGGCCGACCGGGATGGTTTTGATTTGATTTGTGCCATTCGTTCCGCTGATCTCTTTTTTTTTTTTTACCTCGTTGATTTCCTTTCTAAAAAAAAAAGAAAGAAAGAAAAAAGAAAGAAAAAGGGAAAAAATCCGACCCAAGCAAACCAAAAACCCAAAGGAATACTCTGAATATTCCCAATCGGAGGTGAAAACCAGGGAGCTTGCGCTGCCGAGGAACTTGACTCTGCCAACCAGGGCTTCTCTGCACCCTCCCAGCCAGGGCTTCTCTGCACCCTCCCCTCCAGCTGCTCCTTCCCCGGAGCGGGCTGGGTGCGGTTCATCCGGACCCAAAGGTGTCGGGTTCGCTGCCTCCTCCCCGCCTCCATCCCGGTTTTTGGCAGGAAGGGCTCGGGAATGCGCTGTCACTGCCAGCTTGTGCTGCTGGGGGCTCGGTTGGAAGTGCTGGAGGTTTTTGGGGTCCCTCATGGATGAGGGGCGCTGGGGAGGATGCAGGGAGGGGAAAAGCTTGGATTGGGGCTGGTGGCACCTTCTCCGAGCAGTGTCACATCCCAGAGAGGACAAAGGGTGAGCAGGCACTGGGCTGACGTTTTCCTTTTAACTCCAGAAAGAGAAGCAGGAGCTTTGCTGGCAAAATTGAGGATTTTCGGGCTGACTCTTATACTGGCAGCAGGGAGGAATTCCCAAAAATCCCAGGGAAGCACCTGGGAGCTGCTGTGGTGCCTGCAGGCAGAGCTGGGGGCACAGGCCAGGCCGGAGGATGGTTCCATGTGTGATTCCCAAAGTGTCCCCTCCTGCAAAGGAGTGGCCCGAGGTGGCACTGGCTGGCTGGGGACAAAAGGAGTGGCCCAGGATGCAACTGTCTGGCTGAGGAGCAGAGCAGTAGCCCAGGGTGGCACTGCCTGGCTGAGGAGTGGCCCAGGGTGGCACTGGCTGGCTGGGGACAAAAGGAGTGGCCCGAGGTGGCACTGCCAGGCTGGGGACAAAAGGAGTGACTCAGGGTGGCATTGCCTGTCTGAGGGGCAGAGCACTGGGCCAGGGTGACACTGTCTGGCTGGGGACAAAAGGAGTGGCCCAAGGTGGCACTGCCTGGCTGGGGAGCAGAGCAGTGACCCAGGGTGGCACTGCCTGGCTGAGGAGCACAGGAATGTCACTGCCTGGCTGGGGACAAAAGGAGTGACTCAGGGTGGCATTGCCTGTCTGAGGGGTAGAGCACTGGGCCAGGGTGGCACTGCCTGGCTGGGGACAAAAGGAATGGCCCAGGGTGGCACTGCCTGGCTGGGGACAAAAGGAGTGGCCCAGGGTGGCACTGCCTGGCTGGGGAGTGGCCCAGGGTGGCACTGCCTGGCTGGGGACAAAAGGAGTGGCCCAGGGTGGCACTGCCTGGCTGGGGAGTGGCCCGGGGTGGCACTGTCTGGCTGGGGACAAAAGGAGTGACCCAGGGTGGCACTGCCTGGCTGGGGAGCACAGGAATGTCACTGCCTGGCTGGGGACAAAAGGAATGGCCCAGGGTGGCACTGCCTGGCTGGGGAGCACAGGAATGTCACTGCCTGGCTGGGGACAAAAGGAATGGCCCAGGGTGGCACTGCCTGGCTGGGGACAAAAGGAATGGCCCAGGGTGGCACTGCCTGGCGTGCACTGCTTGGGACCATGGAGCAAACCCATCCTGGTGACAGTGGTGGCTGAGCAGAGCAGAAGGCAGGGGTCACAGTGATGACCAGGGACGTTTTCCCTGGTCCCCCTTCCTTTCCTCCTTTTTCCTTGGTCCCAAGGTCCCCACTCTGACAATTCCTGCTTTGATGTCCCCACTCCGACAGCATCTCCCAGTCGAGGCCATGGAGGAGCTGCTTCCTCCTGGTGCTCAGGGCAGTTTTGGTGCTTCCAGCCCAAATCCCTGTTTGGGTTTCCCTTCTCAGGGGCTTGTTGGGAGCTCTGGGAAGAGCTGAGGACAGCAGGGACAGCGTTGTCCCTCAGCAGGGATATTCCAGCTCCACATTCCCTCTGCTCCATGCTTCCCTTCCTGCCCCTCGCTCAGCCCAGCCCCAGCGCTGCATTTTTGGGGCTTTCCTTGTGCCTTGGAATCTTAATTTTGTATTGGAATTCTTGGGCTTGGTTCTGGTGGTGTGAATGGTCTGGAGCACGGGCTGGGATTATCCAGGAGTGTGGCACTGCCTCCAGGATCATCCCACAGCCCAGCAAGGAGCTGCAGCCTCACTTCCACACGCTGGATTTCCTGGTTTATCCCTAAATATTTAAGCCTAACTTGAAAATAGAAAAAGATAAATTTAATGTGCAGGGAAGTGAGAGGAGATCTGCTGAGTTTGGTGTCTGGAACTCAGGGCATGGGATGCCAGAAGGGAAATAATGGTTTCTTTCTGGATTTGGGGTTTTTTTGTGGCAAGATCCATGTGCTTGATGAACACGGCGCAGTTTGTCCCTGTGTGGAAGGAGATTTGGTGATGCTGTCATGCAGAGTCACGTTCTGGAATCCCTGGATATTCCACATCTGCATTTTCCACCTTTTGTAGGGAAAAATAAGTCACATCAAGCTGGTCTGCTGCTTATGGATGCACCCAAAGCTCCATAAAGTGGATTTATTTTTTCTCTCTGTTATTATCAATTCATTTGTGCAAATGAAATGTTTATAAAAATGACTTTTGAAGCAGGGTTGAAAAGGCAGGTTTGGGGTGGAGTTGTGCCACAGCAGCTGGATTTGTCTCTCAGGTTTCTGGACAATAATTCCAATGTTTATAATAGTTTATACTTTTCTTTTTTAGTGAAAACTTAAGCGTAAAAATTAATTTATTCTTTGAAGCCACGAAGAGAAGGATTTATGGATTCATGAGGGAAGAGTGGAGGGAACTGAGCACCCCAATTCCAGCCACATCATCTTCCCACCTTTAGAAATGAGGATGTTTTGTTGTTGCTGCTCAGATGGACTCACATTCCCACATCCCAGCTGAGCCTGGGGATCCATGAGATCCCTGTGTTTATTCCTGGTTTTTCATCCTGGAGAATCGAGGATAACAATGCAGAGGAAAAAGGAGAGATGAAAAATGAGGAGAGATGAAAAATGGTGGCGTGGGAGACCCCTGCCCCACATTCCGTGCCCTGGTGTGGGGTCCAGGCTAAACCCAGCTGGGATTTGTGCATTTGGGAAGTGGGAATTTGGGAATCCTTCTCCAAGGAATGATGGTTCCATGGCCAAGCCCTTTCTTGTGCCTTCCCAGCCAAACCCAGCTGGGATTTGTGCATTTGGAAAAGTGGGAATTTGGGAATCCTTCTCCAAGGAATGATGGTTCCATTGCCAACCCCTTTCTTGTCCCTTCCCTTTGGGACAAGCCTGAGGCTCCTCTGCTGGGTGACACCTCCAGTTCCCCCTCCACAGCCAGACTTGGTGGATGATTTTAAATCCCATCTGTATTTTGGGGTGGATGCAGTGGGAATATCCCACAAATATTTGGGATATCAGCTGGGTTTGATGCTCTGAGGGCTGCTGCTCTGGGTGGGGAGCAAGGATTTGCTCCCAGGGGTGTCTTTGGGAAGGATTTTAAGAAAATGTCTTGTCCCATATCCTTCATGTCCCCTCAGTGATGGGGTTTTGGGGTGTCCCGTGGTTTTGGGGAGCTGCCCGTGCTCTCGGGTCTGTTCTTCCATGGGAATTCCATCGGGAAATCCCTGCTGGATATCCTGGGCTGTGGCCTCAGGAGCAGGAGGTCATTAGGATGATGAGTGTGTGTGGCAATGGGTTTGGTTTTGGGGTGAGATGTTCCAGCTGCCCATCCTGGATGCGCTCCCTGAGCATCCCCACCCCGGGCTGGAGTGGGAATCCCGGATTCCCCCGAGCCCCTCTGGATGTGTGACTGACAGGGACATGTGTGGCTGCACCAGCTTTTCACATTTTTAGGCTGCATTAGGCATTGGAAACGAAAATCCCTCACCTGTGCCTTGGAAAGGTGTGAGGATCCCTCCTGGTTGGTGGAAACCAGAATTTCTCCCATCAATATCCCCAAACTCCAAGTGTAATTGAAGTGACAGAAGTGCTTCCCCCGGGAGATGTTGCAACCCCAAATTTCCTGCTCCCAAATCCCTGTTAATTCCCAGGGGCAGCAACGGGAAGCAGCAGGGAAAGAAGGGAAGGGATCATTTTTGAGGATGGCCTGAGCAGAAGAGCTCACCAGGAACTTTGTTCAGCTTTGCTTCCTCCTCACCTGGGGAGGTGCTGCCCTTCCCGGGGCTGGCTTTGGAATTCCTGAGGCTCTGGAATTCCTGTGGCTTTGGAATTCCTGTGGCTCTGGAATTCCTGCGGCTTTGGCTGGAGCTCCCAGCAAACCCCAGGCTGGACCCATCTCCCCTTCCACCTGCCTGGCAGTGATGGTGATGGAGTGAGGGCATCCCTGGATGAGCTGCCCCTCTGGAGTCCTTGGCTGTTCTTTTTTTGCTGTTTTGGGGCAAAAATAATCCTCGTGCTTCACCTGCTGTACGGGACGTGGTTAAAAAAAAAAGTTCCAGAATGGTGCATTGCAGGAAATAGATGAGGCTGAAGGGCAGAGACCTCTCCAGACCTCTCCAGGATTTTTTTGATGTCTGTGGGATCAACACCTTGGACATCTGGGCTGATCTTTGGATCCTTTCCATGGGGAGAGGTGAGGGCTTGGCTGTGCCACCCCCTTGGTGGTGGGCACAGGACTTGTGGTCCCACAGAGGGTTTCCAGCACACCTGGAGCTCCTGAGGAGCACTTGCAGTGATGATTTCACCTCAAATATCTTTTGGAAACGACAATTCCTGGCCAGCAAAGGGAAACCCGTGTGTGATCCTGCAGGGCTGAATTATTTTAGAGCCTGGTGAGTTTCCATGGAGGCACAGCAGCACTGAAACAAACTTTCCCCCTTTTCCAAATCCTGGAATCCTAGACTGGTTTGGTTTGGAAATTCAATCTCAGCTTGTTGCAGCTTGTTCCAACTTCCACTATCCCAGGTGGCTCCTGTCCAAGCTGGCCTTGGACACTTCCAGGGATTTCTCTGTGCCAGTGCCTCTGTTTTTCCAGGTTCCTGATGATTTACAGAATTCCTGTTGGGCACTGAGGGTTTGTGGAGTGAGTGGGGTGTGGAGGATGCTCCCAGCATCCACAGGGCAGCAGAGGAGAGCAGAGTTGGGGTGCCAGGGATCACAGGATCCCCTCAGCTTGGGGGGACACCAGGAGGACACCCCGATCTGTGGGTGGTGGTGACACAATGAACCCCCCCAGCCCCTTTTTGCGGGGCCCAAACAAAGCGACTGCAAAAACTGTCATGCAAAGCCTGCCGTGTGGCAGCCCCGCATGCTGCTCCCGCCTGGCCACCTCCATCCTTTTTCTTTGCTTGCTTTTGCCAGCGGGGAGGGCTGCTGGGGAGGGAAAGGATCCAAACCTTTTCCAAAAAGCTTCATCCCAAAGCGTGGGGGGGATTTTTTTGGTGATGGTTTGCCCGTGGAGTCAGCCTGGGGGCACGGTGAGCAGCCCTGGTGGCCAGCAGGTGCCAAGGGGAGATGTTTGCTCTGTTGCAGGCTCCTCACGAGGTCCCAGCCCCCTGACCATGGGGGCACAGGACACCCTGCCCGTGGCCGCCGCCTTCACCGAGACCGTCAACGCGTACTTCAAAGGGGCTGACCCCAACAAGTAGGTGCCAAACTGTCACCCTGACTTTTATCATTATTATTAATTATTTTTTACCTGTCGCCTTCTAATTGTTCTCAGAGTTCTCACTTTCTCACGCTTCTTTCATAAACAATCCTTTGTTTTTACAAACTATCATTGCTTACGTATTTTGTAGTAGGAGGAGAATCTTGATTGATTTTCTGTTTGGCCAACGTGGTTGAGAGGTGGGCAAACCACCCTCCAATCCACAGTCATTTTTCTAAAACCATAAATGATGAAATTTTGGAATAAACCTCCCTTCTTTGGGCTTCTCCTCATCCTTGCTGAAAAGTTTCTGTCTCCATGTTGTCATTTCGTGTCCTATCGTGACACCCACCCCCAAGGGGATCTTTTGGGGTGGGGACACGAAAGAAAGCCAAAGGACTCCAAAATTCACAAGGCAAAAGCATGGAAAGCTTTATTGCCCAATTTTTACCACCTTTTTATAAAGTGTATCAATACAGAATTAGCATGATTGGTGAATAGGAATGACACTTCTATAATCCCATTAGTTAAACTAGAGAAATAGAAAAACACCACCTGGGGAAGATTTTTGGAGAAAGAATTTTTGTTTTTACAAGATTGTTTGCAGAAAGAATTGTTGTTTTTACAAGATTGTTTGGAGAAAGAATTGTTGTTTTTACAAGATTGTTTGGAGAAAGAATTGTTGTTTTTACAAGATTGTTTGGAGAAAGAATTGTTGTTTTTACAAGATTGTTTGGAGAAGAAACCTTGTTGAGAAGTTTTCCTTTGCTGCTATAGCACGCTAAAAATTTTCTCAGAAATATCAAGCCCACAGGGACAGGTTGGGGTGCTGGAGGTTTGTGAGGGATGAGGAGGGATGCTGCAGTGCACCCCTACACTTGAGCAGGTGTTCTTATATTAGGAAAAGAGTTCAAGTTTCACTTCTAAGCTTCTAAAGAAGAAGGAGTAGAAATTTCTGTGTTTCTCTTACTATAATTGGCCTAGTGCCAGGACAAAGGTGTTCCTTGAGTCTTTATACTTCCAAGAATGGAGCTGTTTTCCACTAGGAAACATGCTAAAAAACTCTTCTAGATTGTTAAATATTTAATAATTAAATAAGCCCAGAGATTCTCAAGGCTTTTCAATGTGTCTTAGCAAGTGCAAGGAGCCTCCCTGCACCGTGCACGGCTTTTACTCTTTTGTTTTGTATAGTTTGTTGTTTTCTTCTCTAATTAAAACCTTTTTGCCTTTTAAAAACACCTCGGATCAGCATCTTGCTGATTATTTTGAAGCCATTTCTAGGAAGGTGCTGGCAGCCCTCAAAGTGTGCTGAGCCCTCATGGGGCCAATGACACGCTGGCCTCACACAAAAATTCATCACAGGGGGACAGGAGGTGGTGTGGCCTGGGGTGGCCAGGGACAGGACACTGCTGTGGTGCCCCTTTTAAAAGGGTTTCAGCTGTGGGAAAGGGAGGTGAGGAATTGGTGTGAGGAATCTCAGGGAGCAGCACAGGGAGGGTGGCAGGGGGGCTGCAGCCTTCCCAACATAAAAATCCAACAAAAACTCGGAGGGTTTTCCCACCTGTGCTTTAAGATCTTCTAACAACTAAACCCCAAAAGGGCAGACTGAAGAGAAATTAATTTTGCTGAAATACTGAATGACAGCAAAACCATGAATCTTTAAGCAGGGCAGTGCTAACCAGAAGATCCCTGCCAGCCTTTGTGCTGTCTCTGCTCTCTCTGAGCCACCAGAGGCTGGGTGGGGAGGGGGACACGGTACAAACCCTCCCTCCTTGCTGCATTTTGAGCCCCCTTTGCTCCCCCCTGGCTGTCCGTGCCGGGCGCTGCAGGTGCATCGTGAAGATCACGGGGGAGATGGTGCTGTCCTTCCCGGCGGGCATCACCCGACACTTCGCCAACAACCCCGCCCCGGCCGTGCTCACCTTCCGTGTGCTCAACTTCAACAGGCTGGAGCACGTCCTGCCAAACCCGCAGCTCCTCTGCTGGTGAGCCTTTCCCTCGGCGGGATTCCAGGGAAATCCTGGAATGGGGTTTGCAAAAATGCACGGCCTGAGGGGGCTTCCTTGGTTTGGGGGGTGAAAGTCTCAAATCCTTAAATACTTGATAAAATCCCAGAATGGTTTGGGTTGATGGATTATCAGGATTACCTTGATAGGTATCAGGATTATCCCATGGGCAGGGACAGCTCCCACTGTCCCAGGCTGCTCCAAGCCCTGTCCAACCTGGCCTTGGACACTTCCAGGGATCCAGGGGCAGCCACAGCTGTGCCAGGGCCTCACCTCCCTCACAGGGAACAATTCCTTTCCAATCTCCCATCTCAATCTCTCCTCTTTTAATTTAAACCATCCCAGCCCCAAATCACCCTCACAGAGAACAATTCTTTCCCAATATCCCATCCATCCCTGCCCTCTGGGAAGCCATTCCCTGTGTCCTGTCCCTCTGTCCCTGTCCCCAGCCCCTCTCCAGCTCTCCTGGAGCCCCTTCAGGCCCTGCCAGGGGCTCTGAGCTCTCCCTGGAGTTTTCCCTTCTCCTCTCCAGGTGAGCACCCCCAGCTCTCCCAGCCTGGCTCCTGGAGCAGCTCCAGGGCCTCCTCTGATGTTTTTCCCCAGGGCTGGGGCAGCTCTGCAGGTGAGCTGTCACCTGAGAGGAACAGAGGGGCAGAATCCCCTTTTCCTTTCCTGCTGCCCACACTGAGGGATGAGCCCAGGACTTGGGGGATTGTGAATCCCAGTGCAGATGGATCAGGACGAGCTGGAGTTGTGTGGGAGGGAGCCAGGATTCCTCTGGAGGTGGGGTGGAGTGCTGTGCTGTGTGGAACAGCTCTCTGCTGCCCAGGTTATCCCAAGGGTCCATTCTCCCCTCTGCAGTGACAACGTGCAGAGTGACTCCAACTCCAAGGAGTTCTGGGTCAACATGCCAAATCTGATGACTCACTTAAAGAAGGTATCGGAACAGAAACCTCAAGCCACCTATTACAATGTGGATATGCTCAAATACCAGGTAGGGTTTTTTTTGTGAGAAAAAACCATGCCAAAAAAATAAAATAAAATAAAAGTGTGCTGAATTATAGCTGTAAAACAAAAGTGTGCTGAATTATAGCTGTAAAAAAAAAAAGTGTACTGAACTATAGCTGTAAAACAAAAGTGTGCTGAATTATAGCTGTAAAAAATGGTGTTTCTGTCATTGTAGGACATGAAAGAAAGTTGAAAGACTCTAAATATTTCAGAAGGCAAAGAGCATAGAAAAACCTTTATTGTCTGATTCTTACCACCTTTTTATAAGTTGTTCTGATACAGACTTAACATGATTAGGAATAGGAACAACACCTCTTTAATCCCAGTGGTTAAACTGGAGAAACAGCAAAACACCACCTGGGGAAGATTGTTTGGAGAGAGTTGTTTGCTAAGATTGTTTTGAGAAAGAAAGACAAAGGACTCCAAAATTCACAATTTTCTTGAGGAAGTTTTCCCTTGGGAAAGGTTAGCAGCTGCTGGCAGGCTAAAATCTCTCAGACCCAGAAATGTCAGGCCCACAGTGTTTCCCTAGCACAGTGGAGCTAGTGTGAGGTGAGGGTTTGCTGTCCCACTGTCCCTTCTGTGTGGCACTGGCTTGTCTGGCTTTAAGCCCAGCACTAAATTCAGTGGGGATTCAAGGCCTTGCCTCCAAAATGTGATATCTGCGTCTGTGGGGTCAACACAGGGAAGGGAAGGGAGAAATGGGATTTCTCCCTTCAGCCCTACGGAAACTAAATGTTTTTTCTGTCATTTTGGAAGGTATCTGCCCAGGGTATTCAGTCTACTCCATTAAACCTTGCAGTGAGCTGGCGCTGTGACCCTGCAAGCACTGACCTGCGCATCGACTACAAATACAATACAGAGGCCATGACCACACCCGTGGCTCTAAACAACGTCCAGTTCCTCGTCCCTGTCGATGGAGGAGTCACCAAACTTCAAGCTGTGCTTCCTCCCGCTGTCTGGTAGGGATTGCTCAGCCTGGTCCTGCCCAGAATTCCCATCCTGCTGCAGGAGGGGCTGTGGGTGGGAGCTGGGGGCAGGCTGGGGATCAAAACCTGCACTCCTCTTATAGGAGGAAACATTTAACCACACTCTGATTCCCTTTCTCTTGCCATTCCCACAAGAAAATGGTCAGAGATGAAGGGATATGTGCAGGCAGCAGAGCTTCAGCCATTATTTTGTGTTTTGGCTGCTTTGTCCAGGGTTTAGAGGGATGCACAGCCAGGAACTGAATGCCCAGAGCAGCTGTGGCTGCCCCTGGATCCCTGGCAGTGTCCAAGGCCAGGCTGGAGCAGTCTGGGACAGTGGAAGGTGTCTCTGCCATGGCAGGAGTGGGACTGGATGAGTTTTAAAGTCCCTTCCAACCAAAGCAGTCTGGGATTCTATGGAAGGATGCTGTAGGCACTGGCACATTTCTGTGTCTCTTGCCAATTCTCACCTGCAATCCTCACAACAATCATACAATTATTCTGTTTGGAAAAGCCTTCTGAGAATACCAAATTCATCCATGAAACCCAAATCCAAGCTCCCAGAATTGCTGCTCCAGAGAGCAGCACCAGAGTAGTTTTCCCCCCACTCCCCCCAGCCTTTAGCAAAATCCAAATTACTCCTTGGCACTTTCTTGATTCCTACAGAAATGCTCTTCTCCGTGTGTTTGCAGGAATGCTGAACAGCAAAGGATATTGTGGAAGATCCCTGATATCTCCCAGAAGTCAGAAAATGGAGGTAAATCCTGCAAATACTCACGTCATTAACTGGGAATCCTTCAGCCAGACACTGACCCGCTGATGGTGCCAGCACACAAGCCCAGACACTCTCATTCCTGCTGGGGCTTGCTGGGGACAAAGTTATTTAATTTTGGAGCTTTAAAAGCAGGGCTGTGTGCCCAGTACTGCTTTGCCAACCACCTTGGCATCACCGGGGGCATTCACACCCTGGGCTGGGCTGTGCTGGTTTGCCAAGCCCTTGGCTCCCCTGGATATGGAGGCTGAGGCCCCCCTTGCAGACCTGTTGGGAGGATTGTGCCTCCCACCAGAGGTTTTCCATGTGGGAAGCTGTTCCCAGTGCTGGGATGTGTGGAAAGCCGAATCCTGCAGGGAGGGTGAGGGATTTGGCTCTGCCCCGCCCCGGGGATGCTGCGGGGTCGGGCCGGGCCCGCCGTGGCTTTGGACACGCCCTTGTCCCTGCTGGTGTTGGAAAAATCCTTTTTGTGACCTAGAGATGGGGCTCCTGAGGGCCGTTTTAAAGACTTTTATTCCATTTTCAGTCTCATGTGAAGGCTGAGACAATACAGATGTTACAATTCACACCATCACAATCAGAAGCCAAACTATTTCCTAATTACAATCCATTATAATACAATATTGTATTATATTACAATCCTATTACAATACAATATAATACATTATAAGTGTTCTTAGCCTATCAGCTTTTGCCACACAATGCTGCTAACGCTTCTGAGCTGATCATCTATTAAAACACCTCATGTGGGTCTTGCTACAATACATCTTTAATAGTTCTATTTCTCTAAAATATCGAGTCTATTTCTTTAAAATGTCTAATCTATTTCTCTAAAATATCTATTTCTCTAAAATACCTAATCTATTTCTCTAAAATATCTAGTCTATTTCTCTAAAATATCTTACCTATTCCTCTAAAATATTGAATCTGTTTCTCTAAAATATCAATCTATTTCTCTAAAATATCAATCTATTTCTCTAAAATATCCTATCTATTTCTCTAAAATATCTTACCTATTTCTCTAAAATATCTACTTCTCTAAAATATCGAATCTATTTCTCTAAAATCTCTAACCTATTTCTCTAAAATGTCTAATCTATTTCTCTAAAATATCTAATCTATTTCTCTAAAATATCGAATCTATTTCTCTAAAATATTGAATCTATTTCTCTAAAATATCAATCTATTTCTCTAAAACACCTAATCTATTTGCAAGATCATCACTTGAAACTCGTTCCTAGTTCCATTTCTCTCTCACCCTCTGTCCCATCCCCTGGCCTTTCCAAGTCAGCACCCTTTATCTCCCACTTGGCCCACAGGACCATGTGAGCATTGAGAACCCTCAGTAAATCCATGTCAGAACCCAGGACATCCCTCTGGGTTCCCTGGGTGATCTGAGACCCTGGCAAAGGGTCCAGAGACAAACCACGAGAGTTTGATTAGAATAATGTTAATTTATCACCGGGCGTAGACGTAGAATTTTGGGGTTTAATGGAGGTTCAAGAAGACAAGATGGAGGAATCTGGGCGTGTCCCTGTCCTGCCTCTTCTTCTTGCCCTCCATCTTCTGCTGTGGTGGTGGCACTTTTAGATTGGATTAGAGTAGAAATACACAGTTTAATAAAGGTGATGGGTATTGGTATAATATTGTAAACACAGAACACGAAGTACATAGTACAAGAGATAGTGACGGCCCAGGAGGCTGGCAGACAGCCTTGGGCAGCGGTGTAGGTGACATCTACGCTAGCTGAGAGAAAAGGAATGTTTAAGAACACAAAAGAATAAACAGCTCTGATAAAGAAACCGACGCATCCTGACTCCTTCTTCTGGCACCGGGCTTGGGAAGAAATGACTTTATCCGCAATCTCGGAAGGCCATCAGCCCGGGATCCGAGATTCCTTCCCCTCGGTGCTCACGGGCTCTCTTTGGTGTTTCCGTGGCAGGTGTGGGCTCGCTGCTGGCGCGGTTCCAGCTCTCCGAGGGGCCGAGCTCCCCGGCCCCGCTGGCCGTGCAGTTCACCAGCGAGGGCAGCACCTTGTCCAGCTGTGACATCGAGCTGGTGGGCGCCGGCTACCGCTTCTCCCTCATCAAGAAGAGGTTTGCGGCAGGTGAGTGCCCCAGCGGGGATGGCCGTGTCACCTCGGGTCCCCTCGGGCCGTGCCGGGGTGCTGGCAGTGCTGGCGCTGCTCAGGCAGGGTGGGGACAGGGGCAGCAGCTCCTCTGCATGGAATAAATGCTGCTGCCACTCACCAGCCTTGGATTTCGTGGCTCATTCCTGCTCCTGCATGAAAGGCAACGGCTGGGATCTCCAGGAAGAGTTTTTGCCCTGTTGCTGCAGAGAATAACGAGGATTTTTTTATCTCATGTTCATTGAGGCAGAGAATATCGAGGATTTTTACTTGTGTTCATTGCAGATTTTTCCTTATGTTCATTGCTGCAGAGAATAACAAGGATTTTCCCTGGTGTTCATTGCTGCAGAGAATATTGAGGATTTTTTCCTTGTGTTCATTGCTGCAGAGAATATTGAGGATTTTTTCCATGTGTTTGTTGCTGCAGAGAATATTGAGGATTTTTATCTTGTGTTTGCTGAAGAGAATGTCGAGGATTTTTTCCTTGTGTTCATTTCTGCAGAGAATATTGGGGATTTTTCCTTGTGTTTGTTGCTGCAGAGAATATCGAGGATTTTTTTCTGTGTGTTCATTGCTGCAGAGAATATCGAGGATTTTTTCCTTGTGCTTGTTACAGAAAATATCGAGGATTTTTTCCTTGTGCTTGTTGCAGAAAATATCGAGGATTTTTTCCTTGTGTTTGTTGCAGAAATTATTGAGGATTTTTCCTTGTGTCCATTGCTGCAGAGAATATTGAGGATTTTTCCTTGTGTTCATTGCTGCAGAGAATATCAAGGATTTTTTCCTTGTGTTCATTGCTGCAGAGAATATCAAGGATTTTTTCCTTGTGTTCATTGCTGCAGAGAATATTGAGGATTTTTCCTTGTGTTCATTACTGCACAGAAAGACAGGGAACTTCCCGTGGGCTGCAGGGTTTGGTGGAGGTGGGCAAAAACCTCCTGGAATCAGGGCTGCTCCCTCCCCCAGCTGATTTCTGATCCCATTCTAGGTAAATATTTGGCGGATAACTGATGGAAGCTTATGCAAGTCTGTGGAAAATACAATGGAAAATACCCAAGGACTGCTGTGCGTGGAACGGGTTTTAATTACAGTTTAAGGAAAATGAACTAAATCCTGCACTCGGGACATTTCTGTTGGAAGTGTCGACAACTTTCAGCATTTTTTTTCCTTGGAAAACACCATCTTGACCAGTCCTCCAGTATTTACTTCTAGATGTAACATTGTTAATGGTTTTAAAATGTAATTATTGTATTTGTAAATTGTACTCATTCCAGTAAGGCTGTATTTTGGCAGTTAGACACTTGAGTTTTAGCATTTTACCATTCATGAAATGGATGTAATTTAAACTGTGGTATATAAATCTAATAGTAGTACTGTTGAATGGCACAATGCTTACAGAGGTAGATTGCATTTTGTCAATATATACAATTTAAATACGATACTGGTAGCTGTTATGAAGGGGGTGCCTCATCAAAAGAGAGTTCAGTAGAGCCCACAGGCTGATTTAATTTTCCTTCAGTCCTTAGTACGTCTCACAACAATCAATAAAAAGCTCAACCAGGTTGAGCTGGTCTAACTCCAGAAAAAATATTGTTGGAAAGCTGGAGGTTCCTAGGACAGTCTCCCAGGAAGAAAAATCTCCCTTCTGCAAGGAGCGTTTACTCCGAATTTCCAGCCCCGTGTTCTCTTAGAGCTGCAGATTCCCTGTTGGAATGCCAGCAGCTCTTCCCTGCCCCGTGCCCGGGGATTTTGCAGGGATACAGATGAGGAAAGAAGCAGCAAAGAGGCTGGGTGGTCCCTCTGAGCTCACAGCACTGGCACAAAATGTCATTGCTGGGCTCAAGGATGCGTTTCCTGAGCTGCCTCAGGACGTTCGGTCGCGTTTTTACGTTGCTTTGCTGGCTTTTTTTCTGCCTTCCTCCCCTATTTTTGAAAGCTCTACGGGTTTAGAAAATGCTTTAAAGAATTGCAGCAGCACCTGCTTCTCTGTTTTAGTGCTCAGGCAGGAAAATGTGCATGGAGAAACACTGGGAAACAATTCCCCAGGGAACAGGAGCAGCATGGGGGCTGCTGATAGCAGTTAGGGCAGGAGCCCAGCAATGGGAGCAGCTGTCTTGTGGAGATGGGAAAACACATGGAAGTGCTAAATTGGGGAATGGGGGACAAAATATTATCCCTCTGTGTTTTCCCTTTCCCACTGTGTGCTGCTCATTCCCGTGGATCTCAGTCTCATCCTGCTCCTGGCAATGCGGTGACAGCGTTGGTGGCATCCACGGCGCTGCAGCTGAGCTTGTTAAACTGGAGGGTTTGGCAATATCAGGAGGAAAAATGAAGGAATCTTTGTGGAATTAAACACAGATGCACAGAGGAGCACTGGGGCATCCACTGAACGAGATGCTGGGACTTTGGGAATGTGTAAGGTGACAAGAAAGTGTTGATTTCACAAGTGTTGCCAGGATTGGGGTGGTGCATTGACACTGGGAAAAGCCTGGGTGTGTTGGGAAGTGCTCAAGGAGAATTGTGAGGAGGGAAACAGAAATCTGTGCCCATCTCAAAAGAAAAGAAGGAAATTTGGGGATATTTGAGGTGTCAGGTGGCTCGCAGGCTGAGGATGGGGGGTGAGCAGTGTGTGAGCTGGCAAAAGGCAGCAGCAGGAAAGGAAAAGCACAATTCACCCCTGCAGCTTCCCACATCCTCATGGATTTTGGGAGAGCTCTCCCCAGTGTTCCACTCCATGAAGGATTTTCCCCCTGAACTGGAAATTTGTACAAAGTGTGGAGCTCACCCCTTTCTGACACAGAAATATGGGGAAAACCCTAAGAATCAGGTTTATCTCATGTTCATTGAGGCAGAGAATATCAAGGATTTTTCCTTGTGTTTTTTCTGCCTTTCTCCCCTATTTTTGACTTGTTCCAAACCCATCCTTCCAAAAGAGATCTACGGCATAGACCTGGAAAAAAATGGATTTATAATGTAAATATTACCAGAACATAGAGATTTTACTTTATATTTCATTTGAAAGACAAGGTGTTTACATTAGCATTGGGTTTTTGAGTGCTTTTTAAACAGAAAAACCCATAACCCAAAGCTCCCAAGCTCACCCTGTTTGAGGTCACTTTTTTGGGATGCAGCCCTCACGGCCTGGGGAGAGAGATGGGAACAGTCTGGGACATTTTGTCCTATTTCTGGGACATGTGGGATGTGCCAGCACTCCCAGCCCCACAGGGACACAATCCCAGCTCCAGCCACCAGCAGGTGACACCAACCCTGTGACACCAGGACCAAAAGCAGCGATTTGGGACAGGTTTTTCCATCCTGCTCTGGCAGTTTTTGGCTCAGTGTTATCTCAGAGTGCCCGGGGATAGCTGGGTTTGTTGGGAGTTTGGGGAGAGCACCTGGCTCCAGGGAGGGACCTGGAGTGCTCAGGGCATTCAAGCTCTGTAGGTTTCACCTCGGTTTTTAGGTAGGAAAATCTGTTTATTTTCAGGGAATTTGTCTGTTTGGGGTTGCCTGTGCACTCGCAGAGAGCAGCTGTGGCAGCAGGGAGGTGGAATGGCAAAAATGATTTGTTTTCATACAGATCCCAGACTGGTTTGGGTGGGAAGGGATCTTAAAAATCCTCCTGTTCCACTCCTGCCATGGCAGGGACACCTTCCACTGTCCCAGGGTGCTCCAGCCCGGCCTTGGGCACTGCCAGGGATCCAGGGACAGCCACAGCTGCTCTGGGAATTCTATTCCAGGGCTTCTCCACCTTCCCAGCCAGGAATTCCTTCCCAATCTCCCACCCCAATCTCCACTTTTTCAGTTTGAAGCCATTCCCTGTGTCCTGTCCCTCCAGGCCTTGTCCCCAGTCCCTCTCCAGCTCTCCTGGAGCCCCTTCAGGCCCTGCCAGGGGCTCTGAGCTCTCCCTGGAGCTTCTCCTCTCCAGGTGAGCACCCCCAGCTCTCCCAGCCTGGCTGGAGCCCTTGGAGCATTCCCAGAGGGAAGCACCACAGCTCTGGTTCCCAGCAGGGATTTTTCCAGGTCAGGCTGAGGCTGGAGAGGGGCTCAGCCCCTGGCACTGCCCAGCCCTGGCACCCCTGAGCTCAGCAGCACCGGGATCCATCTGAGCAAACAGAAGGATAAAGAAAGGAGCCATTAAATCAGGGATATGTGGATGCATGCACAGAAAGGCTTTAGCTCTGTCCCTTCCATGGACCTTTCCCTTTGGACTCCATCCTCAGCAACCTCTCCCCAAGGAATTTTCCCCTGGGAATTTGGCAGCCCACACCTGCAGGGTCAAGGTCCCGCTGACAGAGCAGGAGAGTTTTCCCCAGGGACACCCTCAGACCTGGAATCTTACATGGTAGGAGCAGGAAGAAATTTTTTTGCCACCTTTCTGCTGTTTGTGGCAAATACTCACAATTCTCAGCCAGCTCATGGTGCTCCTCACAGGAGAGCTCTCAGAGCAGTTTTCTACTTTAACAATATTTCTTAATAACTCTGAAATCTCTCAATAGTAGGAAAACTCACCAAATAATGAGCTTTTCATTTGGTGCCTGCATTTCTTCTTAAATATCACTGCCCTGTTTAAATCTTCTTGGTTTTGCTGTCATTCAGTATTTCAGTTAAACTCATTTGTCTTCACTCTGCCCTTTCAGGTTTTATCTATTAATTTTTAAAACATTAATGGGAAATCCCTGGAAGTTGCTGTTGGAATGCCATCCCTATTTTAACCAGGCAGAGCAGGGATGGGAAGGGAAGGTACAGCCCCCCCTGCCACCCTTCCCTGCTGCTCTCTGAGATTCCTCCAGCAGGAGCATCCTAAAAAAAAAGTCACCACCTCTCTTTCTCCCAGCAGAAGCATTTTTAAATGGCTGGGATGCACTGAAAAGGTGACAGATTTTTCATTTATCTAAGAGAGGGTCAAACATCTTTTCCCTACCCTTTTGTTGTTTTTGTGTGAAAATATCTTGGTTAAAACCCCTAACTTTGAAGCTTGTCATGACCAAAATACGTAATATCATCCTGTTGTACTTTCCTGGTTGGAAAACACTGTCTCAAAGATTTCATTTCACAGCCAGAATTCTTCTGTTCCTCTTTTCCCCACAATTTCCTGAGGAAATCTGTGTAGAGCCAGGGAGGTTTTATGATAATCAGGATTATTCCGGTCAGGATTTTAATTCTTCTTTCACTGCAAGGCAAGGGAAAGATTTGCAGGAATACACCCTGCTCCTGCCTGGCTTCCCTTGTCCCTTTAGGAGGGAAGATGGTGCTGGCAGTGGTTCTTGGAACCACAGATTGATGGTGGTGCTGCTCTTCAGAGGTTTGTGGAACACACCAGATCCCAGTGAGGCTTTTGGGATTCCTTGTTCATCCATTAGAAAGCCCAGGTTTTCTGGGACAGCGGGAATTGCTGTGGCTGTGCTGTCCCCATGTTGGGTTCCTCATCCATGCAGGAGGGGAGTTTTCACTCCCAAACGTTCTGAGGTTGATGAAATCCCCTGGATGCTTGGATGACACAAAACAAACGGAGATGGGTCGTGCTCTGAGCCAGGAATTGAGTTGGGATGTGCTGGGAAGCTCCCAGGGCTGGTGGGAGGAGGAACAGGATGTGGGACAACCCCACTGTGACACCCCAGCAGTGAATCCAATATCCCAGGTATCACCCTGGACATTTAATGAACTCCCTCGTGTATAAAATGTTTATAAATATTTGTGGATGAAGATAACACAGGTCTATTTTTCAGATTTAAGTTAAATAAGTTAATGAATGGCTGGCCTTTTCTGCCTAAACGTGCAATGAGATATAATATACCTTTAGTCTACGATGGCCTAGGTACTGCTTAGTCTGTGATGAAAACTTTGCTGCTTTCCTACTGTTCTCAGAGAAAAAATAAAAACCTATAAAAGACGTACAGGTTTGTTGCACAGGGACTACTGCAGCGAAGCTTTGTATTTGACCACTGGTAATATGAATGTGTTGTATTGACTTGTTGAAGATAATCATGAAACAACATATTTTAAATGTTACTTGCCTTATAGATTAGAGTACGACTATGTGGATATCATTTTTGTAAATACTGTTTTTTATAAATGTCTCTCCTCCATCCTCCCCGTCACCCATTTCACCGACTCTCAAATATGCAATTATTTACCATGCAGAGCGTTGTGACAAAGAAATCCCCACGTCAGAACAAAGTTTATTCATTCTATACATAAGAACCACATGAAATACCCAACTGAGTTGCAATTTAAATGTGATTATTATTATTTTTTTCCTTGAAAATAAACAAAAAAATGTAAAACATTTCTTTTTCTCAATGAGTTTTGCTTCCACGTGCAGGAGCACCCAGAGGAGAGGACAGAAGGATTGAAGGGTGGCCCAAAAAAGGGCCCCTTGTCCCAAAAAAGGGTCCCTGCTCCAAAAACCATCATTGCTGCTGGAGTTATGTGCAGAGTCCCAGCATGGGGACAGGCCGAGGGTGGCATGTGGGGACATATGAGGGGACCATGGGGATGGATGGAGCTTGAGGGAATGGGGCTGTGGGGACAAGAGGGATGTGGGGCTTGGGGGACCTATGAAGGCCATGGGGACATGAGGGATGTGGGGCTTGGGGGGCCCATGGAGGCCATGGGGACACTTCAGGGCTGTAGGGACACGGGGGATCTCTGTGGATCCACAGGGATCTCGGGAATCTGTATGGACTCATGGGTGCCATAGGGACCCACAGGGACATTTGGGGGGCTGTGGGAACCCATGGGGGCCATGGGGACCTGAGGGGCTCACAGGGAGCCTCAGGAGCCTTGAGAACATAAAGGAGCTGTGGGGACATTTGGAGGCCATGGGGCCACGTGGGATCTTTAGGTTTATGTGGGGACATGTGGGAGCTGTGGGGAGCTGGGCAGCTGAGGGGATATGTGGAAGTTATGGGACCGTGCATGGACCTGTGGGAGCTGTGGGGACACGGAGGGACCTGTGGAAGCTGTGGGGACACAGAGGGACGTGTGGGATCTGTGGGGACACGGAGGGACCTGTGGGAGCTGTGGGGACACAGAGGAACCTGTGGGAGCTGTGGGGACACGGAGGGACCTGTGGAAGCTGTGGGGACACAGAGGAACCTGTGGGAGCTGTGGGGACATGGAGGGACGTGTGGGATCTGTGGGGACACACAGGGACCTGTGGGAGCTGTGGGGACATGGAGGGACGTGTGGGATCTGTGGGGACACACAGGGACCTGTGGAAGCCATGGGGACCTGTGGGAGCCATGGGGACCTGTGGGAGCTGTAGGGATATGTGGGAGCCATCAGAACCTCTGGGGACTGTAAAGGAATGAAATTTTCCACAGAGACCTGTGGAAAACATGGGGACCACGTGCGAGTCATGGGAACCTGTGGGGACTGTAGGGACACACAGGGATCTTCTGGACTGTGTGGAAGCCATGGAGAGCTGAGGGGATCTGTGGGAGCCATGGGTACCTGTCAGGGCTGTAGGGACACACAGGCATCGGTGGAGACTGTGGGGAGCCGCGGGAGCCGCACGAACACACAGCCGTGAGGGTGGGAACGCCGGGGACCGGGAAGGCTGCGGGATGGAGGCGGAGAACGGGAATACGGAGGGATGGAGGCCGGGAATACGAAGCGATGGAGGCGGGAACGGGAATGAGGCGGGGAAGGGGAATGAGGCGGGCGGGCCCCGCTCCCGGCACCGCCTTCCCCCCTCAGCTGAGGGCGATGGAGGGCGGTGAAACTCTCGCTGAGCCCGGCTCGGGTGGGTCTCGTTTGCCCCTCCTAAAAACCCTTCAGCGCTGCCATTTTTCCTACATAAACCGGAGCTTTGCCTCGCAGGGCCTGCCAGGCGCTTCCCGGTGGCGGCGGTGGATGAGATCCTGAGGGATGTGGTGGGCAGCGCCCTGAGGGAGCAGCGCTACGAGCCGGGGCCGTGCCGGGAGGCGGCCAAGGACATCGCTGAGGTGGGACGGGGACGGGACATTTGTCCTCGTGCCTCCATGGGGTGCCCCAAATATCCCCCCAAAATACCGGTGAAGTGTAAGATAAAGGCTGGAGGCGGGTGGGGTAGCTTAGAGGGGGCTACAGACATATACGAGTTAAATTGATTTACAGTTTGGTTTGGGTGGAAGCCCGTAAAGTTCATCCAGCCTCACCCCTGCCATGGCAGGGACATCTTCCACTACCCCAGGTTGCTCCAAGCCCCATCCAAACCTTGGACACTTCCAGGGATCCAGGGGCAGCCACAGCTGCTCTGGGCACCCTGTGCCAGGGCCTCCCCACCCTCCCAGCCAGGAATTCCTTCCCAATGTCCCATCCATCCCTGCCCTCTGGCAGTTTAATACCATTCCCCCTTGCCATGTTTCTAGAAACTGATGCCTTGGGAAGGCTGACCTGAAACAGAGGCTGGACAGAGGTAAGAGAATAAAGTAGGTATTTATTGAAAGGCCTCTAGGATACACCTTGGGCAGGACAGGAGCCTGACCAGGGCTACACCCAAAATGGGCACAAAATGGATGACCAGCCACGAGGTCTTACATTTTTATAAGTTTGGGTCTATTTGCATATTGGTGTTCAACTGTCCAATTACAGCCTAAGGGTGTGAGGTCCCATCATTGTTCCTCCCTCCAGCCACCCTTGTTTGTGCTGTTGGGCTGAAAGTTGTCCTTGGTTTGCAGCAGGACAAGGATTTGTTTTGTGTCCCTGCTGTGTGCAGAGAGCTGAGTGACCCTGACTGTGAGCTCAGAGCTGCACCCCTGGACAGCACAGAACCTGAAAAACACCAAAGCTCAAACTTCAGGCATCACTGCTATAAACCCATCCCCATCTCTGAGCACATACAGACCAAATTTGTTTTTCTCTGCAGGCTGTTAAGGCGCGGGTGAAAGCCCTGGCAGTGCCCAGGTACAAGATCGTGGTGGTGGCACACGTTGGGCAGCTGGGTGGGCAGAGCCTGCAGATCAGCAGCAGGTGCCTCTGGGATCCCCAGAGTGACACATTCTCCTCGTACGTCTTCAAGAACACCTCGCTGTTTGCTGTGACAAATGTCTATGGTGTGTATTTAGAGTAGGGAGGTAGCTGAGTTTAACAGCAGGAGAAGTGAATATTCAGCCTAACTCTTCCTGTCTCTGTAGCTGAAAATATCTGTGAAGGACCAAGGTACTCTCACCTGCTTTAAATGTGAGCCTTTGGGGGAATGGAATAAGGTCTTTCCCAGAGTTTTCTCTGGGAAGTGGCTTTCTGTGACACAAAACCAATTGCTGCTTTCAGAACTTGCCCTGGAGGGGAAATATTTTCAGAATATTCCCTGTAAGTAACACTTTCCCTGTTCTCCTCCAGGAAATATTACTGGAAGCATCTGGAGTAGGAAATAAACCATGGGTTTTGGGGCTGGTGCTGATGGTTCTAAGTCTCTCCTGTTGCAGCATTCCCCACTGAGGTGGGGTCTGGCTGACCTTGCTCTGAAACCAGATTTTTGCTGCCCCTGTTTCCCAGCTGAAACCTGCTGTTAGGTTTTCCTGAGTCAGAGAACAAATCTATCACAAATGTATTATTTTATTACATTTTAGATGCAAAGCTAATCCAGAAATGTTAGTTGGGATGAAATACTTGATTTACTCATGACTAAAATTTTAATTCTAACTCACTGTAAACACTGTGAAATGCAGACAACCTGAAGCCACTTTCTGGTGTGCACTGTGACATTTAACACCCAAAATTAAATTAACAATTAAAGAACACAACTGCAAGAATCGTGGTTCATGTCATGATTGTTTTAATCCCTGGAAGCTGCGACGCCGAGCTGCTGCATTTCAGCACAGGGAGCTGATCTCTCTCCTGCTGCAGCCCAGGTTGCAGCAGGATGTGGCCAGCAGGCTGGCTGCCTCACGCTTGTGCAGCACAGAGACTTTGTTGGGGTTGTGCAGGTCTGGCTCAGGTTTGACACCCTGGGGTTCTTTGCTGTGGGTGCCCAGCCTGGGCTCTGGGTGTGAGGAGAAGTCAGCGTCACCCTCGTCCTCGTGTGGGAAATGCTGGGGGTTCTCACTCTCTGTCACGAGAAAATGAAAAGATAAAAGTTAAAATTCATGGAAAAATGAGTAATTTATGCTTTTTATCATTACTAGAAAGACAAAGCTACAACCAGGGAGCTGAGTGTTCCCCTCTGGTATGAACACGACATCATGGGCTCCTCACTGAGAGGGGCAATCTGTGATCAACATGGTAAAACTGAGAGGTTCAGGGATTTATATTGAAGAGTGTCCTGTGTTGCCTTGAGTCTTACTCTGATATATTTGCTTCTCCAGGGAAAACTGTGATTTGATGTTGATCCAGCATGTTAAGCTGGATCTTGGGGGTTCCTGAATTGCAGGTGTTGCATTAAGCTATCAGCTACCCCAAAGTTCTGGGTATTCCCACAGAAATTGCAATCCAGCTGCAGCTGAAACACCTCAGTACTGCTGGGCCTTGAGCAGTCTGTAAAAATGTAATTCTCACTTTTTAAAAGCAAGGCTCTTCAACAGATTTTGTGGAGAGGGTTGCCCATGTTACCACTTTTCTATTTGTTTAAAGCTGCTGAGAATTTTGAAAATTAAAGTTGCAAGAGAATTTTCCAAAAATGCAGGTGTAGGAAGTGCAGAAAGCCTCTGTTGCTGTCATCTGCCTCGGTTATTTTCTTGTTCTCTATTTATTTTCATCTGTCAGAGTGCAGATTTCTAGCTGTGCGTGTAATGGTTGAAATTTCTGACTATCAAATCAAAATTTTCTGAGTACCAAGAAATGTGCTAATAAGTATAAATATACACAAAAGCATGTGAAGGTGCTTAAATTGCAGAGCAGATCTTCAACATGCTTTAATTACAAAGTTTTATAAAGTTTTGCAGTGGGAAAAGTGAAGAGCACGGTAAGACACTTGCACCGACTTCAACAAAACTTGTCACTGTCACTTGAAATGTGACAGCAGAGAGATTTTCAGTGGCAGCATTGCCTTGAATCCTGTTCTTTAGTGAGCTGGGAGAATCTTGGTCTAAATTATTTTTCTTTAGCAGAACAGCCCGGGAAGCTGAGGCAGACAAGCTGTGAGGAGGGGGAACACGAGGAGCTGCAGCTCTTTGCTGGCTGCCTCCCAGCACAGCCCGTGTGCAGGGATTGAGGGGAGCAGGGGATGTGCTGCTTCCCAGTGCCCTGGGATCCCCCTGGATCCCCTGGGATCCCCCTGGATCGGGTGCAGCAGGCAGGGAGGAGCCTGGGATGCTTCCATCGGTACTCACCCCGCGGGCCCTGGTGCTCAGCCAGGTCCCTTTTCCAGCGGGAGCCGCCGCAGGTGAACACCACGGCTCTGATGAAATCTCTCCCGCAGAGCCTCACCGTGTTCCCTTCCCCTGTCCCTTCCCGTGCCAGGAGCAGCAGGACAAGGCAGCCCAGAGCCAGCAGCGTGCCCCTCATGCTGCCAACGCGGTGCTTTCCCGGCTGGGTGTGGGCAGGGCAGGAGGGATCCAGTGGGGAATTCTGCTGGAACATTCCCATTTATACTGGTCTGTCCACTCCACTGAGTAACAAACAGCTCGCTCTGAGGGTGGCAATGTTTGCTAAAAACAAACAAACTGCTTGTTTCTGCTCATGTTTGAAGTGCTTTGGGATCTCAGGTATTAAAGATGTCTGAAGTCGACGTAGCTGCTTTACAGGAAACACCTGAGGTGTAACAGTTTATGGGGTATGACTGAGGTGGATGCAGTTAATGTGTGTTCTGCCAGAACTAAAGTGTTTATGACGTGATTTGTGCTTAATGGGTTTTGTGTCTGTGTTCCCCACACAGCCTGGCTGGGGTCTTTTTGTGTTGGTGATCCCAAAGAAAAATGGAATTAACTGGATGGGAATTTTAAATTCCATTTAAAAATGGAATTAACACCTTCCCATGATGTCTGCATCGTGCACCTCTTCATTTCCCCACCTTGTTTACTGGTAGCTTTTACTGGTAGCTGTGGATGTTGTGGGGAAAGCCCTGCCAGTGCCAAGCACTGCTGAGAAAATCCACTCCAGAGGGGTTTGAGGGATATATTGATATCCCAACCAGGATTCCCAGGATTCTCATGTCCTGTGCCAAGAGACAGAACATGATCCTGCAGCACACAGAGCTGAGTCTCTGCTCTGGGGGCAGAGTTGGTTCTGAGTTATTGGTTCCTAATGTTTTCAGTGAATTTACATTTCTATTAAAAATCCTTGCAATAAAATGCCTCTAGGAGAAAACTTCTCAATTATACAGTCAGAAATTCCATGTTTAAGGACAAAATCCACAAGGAACTTTGGAGATCTTGAGCCCTTCCTAGCACCACCAGGATGTTTCCAGCTCCATAATGTCACAGGTAATTAATTTTCACTGTGCGCAGGGTGGGTTATGATGTGTTATAGAAAGCTTTTTATAGCTTTTTTTTTTTCTACGTGTTACAGAAAGTTTTTTAGCAGTAAGCAAACAGTCATGGGCATGAATGGAAAATATAAGGTGTATTTTGGTCAGATTTATAATAATGATTAACAAATGATTCACCTTAACGAGTGGTTTTCTTTGAAACACACCAAGCTGAATTTTATGCCAGGGGGAAGTTTGCGTGTCCCTGTCAGCTGTGCAGCACGCAGAAGGGAGTGGATGTTAATGCAGCACAAATGATCCTTAATTCAGTGATGTGTTTGAGTGCTGGCTGTTTATTGTCAGGATAATGAGAGAGGCTGGGTGTTCTGCATCTATAAAATACATGTTTCCATACGTAATGTGCCCAGCAGCAGGGCTACAACTTGTGCTTAATCACTCCTCTGGAGATGTGTTCCCTATTTCCTGTGGGCAGGAATTGTTTGGAAATCCTCCAGCTGGGTGTTTTATTCTGTTTCTTCTGCTCTGCCCCCCAAAAACCCAGTCTAGGCAGCCAAACACTGCTTTGAACCTAGGAGAAAAGACCTTGGGGGGAAAAGCAGAAAGGGATAAAGATGCAAGGATCCATGAGCAGAATCCCAGAGAGGCCATCCATGTATGAGCACTGATGGTGCAATGAGGGCACTTCCAGGGGGAATTGAGGGCATTTGAAAGAAGTTTATGAGCAGTGTGGCTTCAAAGAGAAAGTTTATTGATTAAAGAAGGAGAAGCAGTTTATGTTCATACTACAGCAAGGGTTTCCTGAAGGAGAAGGGACATCAGCCACTGTTAACTCCAGCAGGAGCAACAATGTCACACAAGGAACCAACCTGGAAAACAAGAGGGGAAAAAAGAGCTGATTCTTCTCTGGAATTCTGTTAACCCTGGAAAATAGCATTTTTTGGCAGGCCAGCTGGGGTTGCATTTGTGCTGTCATATTTGGCAGCATGCAAACATTTCTCTTGTTTATAAAGGAAATGAATTTCCAGCAGTGTGGCAGCAGAAGAGAAGGAACCACCACCTTTTAACCTGGTGCTGGAATTGTGATCCCACCTATTCCAATATTCCCCAGCTGGGTGTTTCCTACTGTTATAAATGCATAGTGTATTGTTGGCTTTTCACAAATATTAAAATGAATACTGTATGTAGAATGTAAGAAGATTGTACTGTATTTTCTTTATTAATAGAATTTAGAAATGTGATGAGTATTTTAGTGTGAGAACACTAGAGAAGCAATTAAACTTCTGTTATCAGTATCTTGTCCAAGTGAAAATGTCCAGAACCCCAAGAGAAGAATTTATAGACCTGTGTTATCAGATAGAATAGAGACACCCAAGGATGGGTCTGCTAGATAGAGCAGAGGGGGAAAGTTAAGACAAAACAAAGAAATTCTTACTCCAAAAGAATGTTTGAATCATGCATGTGAATTTTAAATATGCATCAAGCAGATGTTTTTAAAAAGAAAACTTTTGTTAAAACAGGTGCTGGCTGGTTCTGTGCCAAGCACCCTCAACCGAGAAAACGTATTTTGCTTTTATCTCTCCTAATTGTCTATTTTCTTAATTTTTTAAATTAAACTTCTAAATTTTTCCAAAAAAAGTGAACCTCGTTTTTCACACCAGCATTGCCTTGCTGAGCACAGCCATACCTGCTCGGGGCTGGGGACAGCCAGGTTGTGCAGCTGCCACACCCCCACCTGGCCACGGCTGTCCCCCAGGAGGAGGCACTCGGCGTTCCTGGCAAACAGGAGGGAGCTGAGGTTCCCCTCAGGGCTGGCAGCACAGGACAGCACGGGGTTAAAGCTGCGAGAATTAATGGGTATCATGCATTTAATCACTTCATTTTCTGTGTTCTAGGTTATCTCAAAAATTGGGAAGTGAGGCAGTGTTGGGGGTCTGCCAGAAGAAAAATCCCAGCTGCTGTTAACTAAGAAATCCTGCTTGCCTAAAATCTGTCCTAACCTGGAGAGTGGTGGTGAATATTTTTATTAGATGGATAATTTGTAGGATGTGGCAGAGCTCTGGATCCATCAGGGCTTCACACTGTCAGTAACACAAAACCCAGAGCAGCTGGCCGAGGTCACAGCTAACTGAAGTCATCTCAACTTCAGACCATCCAATCTTTACCAAAGTAGCTCAGTTTTGTTATTTTCCCTTCTAACTCTGCCACAATTTCTGCAGAAAAAGGGCAGTTTTACACTTTATCAGCTCCTCTTCTAACCCCAAATATCTTGTAACCACCATCTGAGTATTTCAAAATGCAGCTGTTTGAGCAAGCAAAGTGTGGAGCTGTAATGATCTGATAAAAACACCGATGAGGAACAATGTGTGACAGATAAATTTCAGACTCTTCCCTGAGAAGAGCCATTACTCACATGCTGACAGTCAGATCCCAAATCTCCACCCTCCTCTCATTGACTGCTGCGAAGATGAAGGGCGATTTTGGAGCCCACTTGATGTCATGCACAAAAGCTGTGACAGAAGTGAAGGTTAAAAGGGGGGTGTGGGAATCCCGGTGCCACAGGAGGATGCTCCAGTCTGCAGAGCAGCTGAGGAACATCTCCGTGCTCGAGGGGTTCCAGGCAACTTTGTACACGGGGCCCTGTTTGGAGAGAAACAAACCAGAACTTGGTGGTGCTGTAGAGCTACAGAATCGATTCTAGAGCTACCCAGCCTCCCTCCCACAGGTGAGACTATTTAACTCTACAGAACAATCAGATTCCTGATTGCTGTCTTAAAATAAAGCCAGAACTAAAGCTTTAAACCACTTTATAGTACCAGTTTTAATAAATTACTTGAAAAAATCCTGACAGTGTAGAAAGTAATCCTGTAAGACTGTGATGCTTTATGCTGTGGGAATTCATTCCCAATATAAGAGAAGAAGTTTAGGTTTCTTTTGTTGCAGATGTTCACTAAATGTGAGCAAAGAAACTGTTCCATTTTTGAATTGAGCAGTTCCTGCTGTCCTTGTTTAGTGTTCACTCACCTTATGGCCTCTGTATGTCCCCAGAATCTGCTCCTTGCCTGAGCAAGAGCAGCAGTGGATGTGGCCCTCCTCTGTTCCAGCAAGAAAAACATCAGGATCCTGAAAGAAAGGGAAAAGTACCTGGGTTGGATGAATTTATCACTCCTGCAGAAGAGTTCAGAGCCAAGGAGCAGCTCCTGGGAGTGGTGGGTGAGGTGGAACCACAACGTTGCACATTTGCTGGGTTTGTTATCCAACAATGCTCAACACGCTGGGGTTTGACTCCTGAAAATCTTGGATTTTTCAGCAATCCGTGTGGAAAACTCATGAATTCTTCGAGTGCTCTGTGGAGGAAGCTCTCAGCTGGATGAAGAGAAGCTCAGCTGAGTCCTGGGTGTGGGACGTGTTGAACAAATTCTCCCAGGCTTGGCCATCACACAGAGGAGAACGGCCCCAAGGAAATGTGAGTAACGTGGCTGGGAGGACAGGGCTTCTTTTACCATTTCACCCATTTGGGGTAAATCTTAGTAGCTGGAAAACAATTTATTTCAGAATTAATATGCTTTAAATAGCCAGGGACTAGTTCCCATGAAAGCAGCTCCAGCTGAGCCTCCCACCTCTGCTGCAGAGTTTCCCTGGGTGACACTTCAGCCAGGATGGGCTTTCTGAGCCTACCTCTGGATGGAAGTCAAAGCACATTCCAGCTGCCTGCTGTGATAGGGGAGCTTCACTTTTCTTCTCTCTCTCACCTGGTAAATTTTTCTTCCCACTTTCCGTTCTCTTGATTTTGAGCACATCTGTGCAAAGAGCAGATTTTGTCAAATGGCTGTGAGGGACTCGTGCTGCTTTGGGATGCCCAGCAGCTCTGGAATGCTTTGTGGGATAACTGGTGTCAAGGATGTCAGCTGGAGTCAAAGAGAGCAGTGTCAGGTGCTCACCAGAGCAATCCAGCCTTTGCTGAATGAACCACTGGGTCATTCTCCCATCTCCTGAGATACACATCAGTCTCTCTTTTTTGTCACCTGCTGCTGCACCTCTGTCCTGTTCCACCCACCTCAGCTGCCACACAGGACCTTTGTGTTTGTTTAGGCATGTACTGCGACAAAGAAAAAAATTACACATGGTAAATCATAGATGAGCAAAGACAATGCAACTTGTTTGAAAAATAATTAGGCTTCCACTTCATAGTGAGTGTTGAGTCTTATGACAGAAATGTTTTGCTTTTCTTTAAAAAAAATGGTCTGAACAATGGTTGTTTTCTTCAGGAAAATGTTTCCTTCATTAAACATGTTTGATAATTCGTTTCAGGGCACTGTTGATGTGCTTGGACCATGAAATCAGTCTGCACTTTGTAGTAGAGTTCCTGAGACCTGGGGAGCTGCCCTTAGGGCAGGTGCTTCCCCCATCACCCACCCATCCCCTCTCTCATTTCCTTCTTAATTCCTGCTCACCCCTCACCTATTCTGATGTTCTCTCCATTTTTGGCAAGGGGGATCAGAGAGAAAGCACCAGAAGCTACCACTGGTCTCCCATAAGGATTTATTATGCAGGGCTGGATTGTCCCAGTCAGGACATGGAATATAAACAATAGGTGGAGGTAAATGGCTGCACTTCCTTCTAAGGTGAGGGAATGGAACTCCTTTGCTGCCCCTGTTGGAGCCCTGGGCACTGAGAATTCCAGGTTCTGGAACCCTGGGCACTGAGAATTCCAGGCTTTGGAACCCTGGGCACTGAGAATTCCAGGCTTTGGAACCCTGGGCACTGAGAATTCCAGGCTTTGGAACCCTGGGCACTGAGAATTCCAGGCTTTGGAGCCCTGGGCACTGAGAATTCCAGACTTTCTGTGCTCACAGGCACTGACCCCCAAGCAAACACTGCACTGACCTGAGGCCGTGGAAAAGGCTCCCAAAATTGAGTGACAGCACTGGGATTGTGGGTGTGAAGTTTGAATAGAAGTGTGTGATACCACAGGGTGGAAAAATTAAAGGTTTAGAATATAATAATATATATAAAGCAAGGTGGAGGTTTTAGGGCACAGGCCAGTCCTGCTTTTTCACCTTCTCCTTCATGGGTCTGGGTGGGATTTTGTAATTGGATAGAAAAATCTGCATTGTGGGTCATAGGTGATTGGTTATTGGGTTAAAAGTAAAAATAATTTAGGTGTCATTTCATAATTGGACAGATTGTTCTTAAAAGAGAGATGGAGACAGAGCCATTTTTCACTTTGTTAGCTACAACTCACAACTTGTGAGACTGTAACATAGAAAGAATTAATGAACATCTGAGTCCAAACACAAACACCATCTCTCGTGCAAATAATCCTGACTCCAACAGAGGAAGAAGATAAAAACGCCACATGCCCTTTGCAAGGTTTGCTTGCTCAGAGGTGCCCTGGGTGGGAGGAGGTGGCAGCTCTGGTTCCAGTGTGAGCTGTGCCCACAGTCCGTGCTCCATCCCCATCCCCAGGAGCTGCTGGAACCAGCTGGGGCAGTGTTTCCCTTCTCTCCTGTCCATGGCCCAGCAATGCCGTGCCCATGGCTCATGGGGAACTCCCTGCGGGAGCTGTCTCTGGTTCATGGGCCAGCAAGGAGCCACTGCAGGGCTCAGAGAATGAGATCAGCCCATGGGGAGATGCTCCGCCCAGGGGGAGGAGCCAAGCATTCCCACCTGGATAGAATCTGGGATTTGGGACAGCACAGGGAGCCCTGACCCACTGCACTCCCAGAGGACAAGAGCTGCCAGAGCTTTCTACAGGATCAGTGCTTGGACAAGAGCATTTCATCTGCACTGCTGCCACCACCCTGACTGACAGGGGGTCAGGTTGTGTTCTGTCTCTGTCAGTGCTCTTTTGTACTATTGCATTGATTTTATTTTACTTTATTTTTTCTTTTCCTCTTATTAAATTGTATTTCTGATTTGGTGTCTCTGACTGGTTTTGCTTTCAGACCAGCCCAAGCTCCCAGCCTGACCTGCTGTCCAGCAGCGCAGCGTCGCTGCGGCTCCGCACGTCGTAGATGGCCACGCATCCATTGGCCATCCCAACTGCCAAGAGATTTGGGCTGGCCAGGGAAAAATCCACAGCAGTGACGCCGTGCTCACAGCGGAAAATGCGCTCTGGCCACTGCCCAGGAGAGAAATACAGCAGAGTGGTGAGTTGGGTTGTTATTTACCTCTCTTTTCTTAGCACTGGGCACTAAATGTCTGCTGGGAAACTCAAGTGATGGCGGCCACAGTGGCCAGAAATGATTCTCTGTTCTGACTGCAAATGTATTTCCATGTGTTTCTTGCTACAACTGCTAAAATTAGGAAAAATATAAAGATTGTGCAGAAATATGACACTGGGGAAAAAGGTAGGGCTACTCCAAACCAAATACCTAAAAATATCTATGGTACAGCAGGGAATCATGAGAGTATTTGATGTAAAGATGCATCAAAGATTTGACTCTGCCTGCTTTAAGTTACTCTAATACAGTTTTGGCCAAGAGAAGTTTGTAGTAGAAATCAAACTGAAATGTAATTTATAGCAATCAGAATTTTTTTACTTTGTAACTGAGACTTCCAAATTTTTTTTTATGCCTGGTTTTAAAAGGATCCCTTTTCAGATGGATCTGCAGAGGTGTAAATGTTACATCTATGACATTTCCTCTTTTATTGACAGTGTTGTGAGAAGTTAGAGTAAATGATTGTAGTTCAAAGGGAAACAAAGCAGAAATTGTCCAGAGAAAAGGAGATTGCAGGAAAAGCAAACAAAGGGGCTCGTTACCATGGGGTTCTTCAGCGACCAACAGCAGGCCAGGCCTTTCTTCTGATCCTGAGAAACAAACTCTCTGTACCCAACTGCTAAGAGATCCTGCAAGCACAGAGCAACAGCAACAGCTCAGCTCCACTGGAAGGGTAATTCCAGGGAAGGCTCAGCAGGGTCAGGAATAAGAATTCCTGCTCAGCAGGGTAATTCCAAAGGCAATTCTTTGTGTCAAGGCAAAGTCTGGAACAACAAAGCTGCTCTGTGCAGGGAGGAACAGCAGGTATAATCATTGTTGTTCTATAATCATATTTTAATGTGCATTATTTAATGGAGGACAGAAGAATACTTCTCATTTTCCCTCTCAGGGTTAGCTGCAAAAGGAGCTTCAGAGAGCACCTCAAACTCCTGGCTTTTACTTTTCCACAGTCCAGTGAATTCCCTTCATTCCTTTCCACAGGCAGAAGTAAAAACCACAGCAAGTCTTTAGCCTTCAGCTCTGGTAATTTTTCTTTTCTTGCACTCAACAAGAAGTTTGTGAAACTCACATTTTAAAAGTAGCTGATTTGTTTGTCCTGTTATTAAGACTGAAGTCTCTAAACGTGTCTAACTTTTTAATATCTGGAGATTTGGTGCACAAAAAGTATGAAATGGTCTTTATTTTCTCTCTCTTTTTCCCTCACTGGGTTTATTTCTCATCCTCAGCTGCTTTTTACCTCTCTTCCATTCATTATTTTTGTTTAAAAAGTGAGTTCTGTTGGGAAAACAGAGCTTTACATGAGCAGATTAAAGAAGCTTCTGTGCTGTTATTGTGCATCTTATCCTTAAATTTTGAGGAATTCTGCTTTTTTTGGGGGGTTCCTGTCAGAGACAAAGACATGGTGTCTAAACTACCACAAATAAACTCCATCAATGATAACAAAGTTTAGCAGCAGGGGTTAAATTCCAATTTTACAACAGACCAAGTGTATTAACACTGCTGTTCAGGGTAAATTAATGGAGTAATTAATGAAATTCTGGGCCAATTAAAGCTGTGATGCTCCATGTGTAGGGAAAGCCTAAAGCAGCAGGAGTGAGGGATTGGATCCATCTTTGAGATCCCTCCCAGCAAAGCACCCCAGAGTCAGGAATTTCTTGCCAGCCCCAGTTTGTGACCAGCTCAGGGATGATCTGAGCACTCACAGGGTTCACTTTGTTCCAAGCCATGCTGCTCACGCTGTGACCACTGGTTAAATCACACCTGTATGACCACAGCTGCTCCAGGCTGGGACCTGCATCTTCTGCTGGGCTTTGGTTTGGGTCTGGCAAAGTCTCCTCCTGCTTCTCCTCCTCCTTTTCATCCTCATCCTCGTCCTCCTCAGATTCTTCCACCTCAGTGTCTGAGGTAACAACAGGTTCTAAAATGCACAGAGGTAAAATCTGAGCAGAAACATTTCACTTACCTCACTCTAATTATTCACACCAGAAATAAAATCTGCCCTTTCAGCAAATACTTTGCAGAGAAAAAAATTTAAAAATAAAGAAGTGAAGATTTGAGGATTTAATTCATCCTAACTTCTAAAACTGTGACTAAAATTGGCTGGGACAGAGCAGACAGCTGGACTGGTCTGGAGTGAGCCAGGTGTGCTGCAGGTGGGTTTAGCTACCCAGCCAAAAGTGAGGAATTTCTGTGGAAAACGAGGAATTTCTGAGGCTACAGAGCAAGGAACCAACCTGTAAGGACAGGGATCTGCCGGTACACCGCGAGTTTGGGTTGGAAGATGTTCTCCATGAGAATCCTCTCCATGACCACCAGATCCTGCTGCAGGTTTGCTGAAGCTAAGATTGATTCTGAGTGGAGTTCCCTCTCCTCGTGGCTCCTGGCAGGAACAGCACTCTCTGCAAGGATCATGGAAGAAATTGAATCACAGAATGATGGGATATTCCAAGCTGGAATGGATCCACATGGATCATGGAGTCCAACAGGCCCATACTGCCTGATGTGAGATAAATGGGATAGAAATGCTTTGAACAGGATAAAACCTGACACAGAAAAATCAAAGGGTAAGAATTCTCCACTTGCAAAAAGCAGACAACTCAAAAAAATATTTTCACTATGAATTTTTCCTGCTATAATTTTATTTTCTTATAATTTTATCATCTTATCATCTTTTCTTGTTATAATTTTCTTATCATCTTTTCTTGTTATAATTTTCTTATCTTATCATCTTTTCTTGTTATAATTTTCTTATCTTTTTCAGGTACTTCTGGAATTTTTCACAAATGGTGTTTCGCTTCTACTTTACAAAGTGAGTACCAGCAAACCTTTTCCCTGAGTATTTATCTTTAATTAATTTAATTTAATTTAATTTTTAATGGCAGTGTGCAGAGAAGTGCAGCCCTGTCCAAGATTCTTTACTAAATTCTCTTACAAGTTCCAGGCAGTGTTTTTCAGGAAGTTTTGCCCACAAATCCCAGGGATGAGCCTGGTTTAGGAGGATGAGGACAGGGCAGAAATGGAAAATGTTACCTCTGGCAGAAGGCACAGCCACAGCCTGGCCTTGCTCTTCAGCTGGGGGAGATTTGCTGCTTTTCTCTGCTCCAGGTTCCTCTGTCTCTGCAGGTTCTGTTCCTGAGGCTTTCAGTGAATTGTCCAAATCCCAGGAAGTCACCATCATCCCTGGGAATGAATTCCCTCTCACACAGGGCTCTTGTTTGGGTGGGGGGGCTCTGGAACCAGCTCTGGTTCTAAAGATGTTGATATCTGAACTGGTAGTTTTGATTTAATGTTTTAATTTCATCTTTTATTCGCTATCTTTTACAGATTTACAGAAAAGTTTGCCTGTGCTGAATAAAAATCATTAAAGCAGATAAAATAACTTTCAAGTTTCTCCTGTTGTGTGACTGCTGCAGCTCCATCAGGGATTTTTGGGGTGTGGCTCCCCCTGAGCAGGGCCAGCTCCCACCCAAAATTTGCCTTGATGTGCTCAGGGGTTGGAATTAATCCTGCTGATGCCCCAGGCACATAAAAAAGTGGCAAATAGCTTTTCAAAACATTATTTTCTATTTTTGGGGTTTATTCCCTCATTTTACATTAACTAACACAAAGGAAAAGGTTTGGAACAGCGTTCCCCACAATTTTTTTGGCCTCTTGCACACAAAAATAACATTTTCTGGGAGTGTTAACAACAATTTTATTGCAGTGGATTCAGCACTAAATTCAAGATTTAGGGGGGACAGAAAAGGTCACCCCAACCCACACTGTCCTGCCTGAACTTAAAGCTCTGGGAGTGGAAGTTGAGGAAACATCTCCTGCTTAGAGCTGGAAGTAAAAAATCTCTTTTCTCAGTCTCCTGCCCAGTTTTACCTTTCTCTGCCACCGTGATTGTCTCACATTGCACTTCCTTGGTTTTGGCAGCTCCAGAGATGGTTTGCACCATTTTTTCTTCAAAGTACTCACTGTCAATTTTATCGTTGCAAAGCTGTTCATAAATCTTATTCCTTTCCCTGGAAAACAAAGGAAAAGCTGGCTGGTGACTCCCTGGAAAAATTCTGCCTGGAATTCTCAGAACAGAAAGAATTCATCTTTTCCATGTATTAAATTTCCTGCTTTTTGGATTGCTGGATGTTATTTCAGCTTTGTATCATTCAGCAGCTCACTCTGATCTTTGTGAGGCTGTTCTAAAACGGGAATGGCCTGTGGAGAACAGAACCCAAAAAAAGCCAAAATCCCTTTTTTAGCTGCCTGTGAACCTTGGGGAAATTCAGAGCTCAGAGATCTCATCACTTGGGAGTGAAAGGCAGAGCATCAAGAGACAAAGGAAACTTCTCCTTTTCTATTTCAGCATTTCCACCACAGTTCTGGTAGTTCAGGGAGGACCAAGGGGAGCTGCCTGCTTTGTTTAACTCAATTAATAAATAATCAGAAGCTACACACAAGAGTCAATGCAGCAATTTGAAATGTCTTCCTGTTTTCATGAAAATCAAATTATCACCCTCCTCCACCCCTGGATTTTCCTAACCTGCCATCATTTTTCAGTGGAGGGGAGCAAGGATTTCATCAAGAACATGGAGCTGTAAGAAATGGAGGGAGAAGAAACTCAGAGAAATGGGTGCCAGCTGATGTACAGAACTCTGTCTTAGTGGAAGATGTAAGCAGCAGTTTGTATTCTATTGCCAGCTGTTAAATCCAGCTGGGGCAGGGTTCTTTATCCCTTCCAGGACCCATCCTCCCTCCAGGGGATCTCTGCTGTTCAAACCAGCTGGGGCAGGGTTCTTTATCCCTTCCAGGACCTGTCCCTGATAACTCTGGGGGATCTCTGCTGTTCAAACCAGCTGGGGCAGGGTTCTTTATCCCTTCCAGGACCCATCCCTCATAACTTTGGGGATCTCTGCTGTTCAAACCAGCTGGGGCAGGGTTCTTTATCCCTTCCAGGACCCATCCCTCATAACTTTGGGGATCTCTGCTGTTCAAACCAGCTGGGTCACTGTTCTTTATCCCTTCCAGGACCCATCCCTGATAACTCTGGGGGATCTCTGCTGTTCAAACCAGCTGAGGCAGGGTTCTCTATCCCTTCCAGGACCCATCCCTGATAACTCTGGGGGATCTCTGCAGTTCAATCCAGCTGGGTCACTGTTCTTTATCCCTGCCAGGACCTATCCCTGATAACTCTGGGGATCTCTGCAGTTCAATCCAGCTGGGTCACTGTTCTTTATCCCTTTCAGGACCTGTCCCTCATAACTCTGGGGATCTCTGCAGTTCAATCCAGCTGGGTTCTGTTCTTTATCCCTTCCAGGACCCACCCTCCCTCCAGGGGATCTCTGCTGTCCAGGGGCCATCCAGGCTCACTGCAGGGCTGATCCAATTCCATCATCCCATGGGGAGAGGCCCCGCCCAGGGGGAGGAGCCCAGCATTCCCAGCGGGATAAAATCTGGGATTTGGAGCACCAGCCCAGCATTCCCAGCGGGATAAAATCTGGGATTTGGAGCACCAGCCCAGCATTCCCAGCGGGATAAAATCTGGGATTTGGAGCACCAGCCCAGCATTCCCGGCTGGATAAAATCTGGGATTTGGAGCACCAGCCCAGCATTCCCGGCTGGATAAAATCTGGGATTTGGAGCACCAGCCCAGCATTCCCAGCGGGATAAAATCTGGGATTTGGAGCACCAGCCCAGCATTCCCGGCGGGATAAAATCTGGGATTTGGAGCACCAGCCCAGCATTCCCGGCGGGATAAAATCTGGGATTTGGAGCACCAGCCCAGCATTCCCGGCGGGATAAAATCTGGGATTTGGAGCACCAGCCCAGCATTCCCAGCTGGATAAAATCTGGGATTTGGAGCACCAGCCCAGCCTGTGTGCACTGCATTGCCAGAGGGAGCCCGGGCCCATCTCAGCACCTCTGGGCCCTGCTCCAGGATCATCTCTGCTCCAACAGAGCCACATCTGGCACTGCAGGAGGATTTATTTAACTGCTCCAACACCCTGACCAACAGGGGGTCAGGCTGTGTTCTGACTCTGGCAGTGTTTTCTTTTTTATTTATTTGCTTTTTTGTACTATTACATTTTTATTTTAATTTTCCCAGTAAAGAACTGTCATTCCTATTCCCATATCTTTACCTGAAAGTCCCTTAATTTCCAATTTATAATAATTTGGAGGGAAGGGGTTTGGATTCTCCATCCCAAGGCAGCTCTGGCTTTCCCTGGCCAAGACAAAACCAAGTCTTTCCAAACCAAGACCCTCTCCCAGCTGACTCACACAACTCTTGCAGCCTCCTCTGCCTCCGTGGACACCACAGCAGTTGGCAGATCCAACATCCAGAGCGTGTCTGTCTCTGACAGGAAAATTTCCACCCTCTGCTCCAGCTCTGCCTCTGTCAGGGCTGCCTCCCCCTCCTCCTGCACTGCTGGAAAACCAGGGGAACAAACAACACCTTTGCTGCTCTAAATTAACAGAAAAATCAATTCTGGAAGGTTCTGGGCTGGCTCAGGGTCTCACAAATCCCAGAATGTATCATTTTATCTATTAAATTTCTAATTCTTGGGTGTGTTCTTTACCAGACAAGCTCAAAGTTGCATCTTCAGGTTCTGTTTCATCTAAGCCAGACTTGGTTGTTGATGTGCTGCTTCCACGTCTCCTTCAGGGACAAGAAACAAACAGAAATTGTCTCAAAAAACTAAAAAATTTGTTTATTTTCTGGAGGTACTTTGGGGTTTTAAGTCATTTTTAATGTATATTTGCTCCTGGTTGATATCCCAAGCCCTGGGATTGTCCTTTGGAACAGCAAGAGTGGGGAACATGGCAAAAAAAGCAATTTCTTCATCTGAGAAATCAATATTTACAACTGGAATTATATATTGTAAATAATTACAAATATTATTATAATTACAATTATTATAATTACAATTATTCCTCAATTATTTTGATAATGCTGTGGCTCAGGATTTTTCATTTACAACACCAATAATTATTTACCTTCCTTGCATGACTTAATTGAGTTTGTCAGCCCAAAGTCCACTGACTTTGGTTTTCCCCTCTGTGCTGGAGGTTTGTAAATGAAAATGCAATGAAACAAAATCAGGAGTTTTAACTTCAAATTTTTTTATTTAAAAGCATTTTTGGAGATGGATGCACATAATCACACAGAGATAACTGTGTGATTAACTAAATATCATTAAAGCAGAGAATTCTTATTATGCCAAACATATTTTGATAGTTGAACTGGTATTTTTAATATTTTAATTCAATATTTTAATTTATGTATTTTATAATCTTGGATAAAAGGTTGTCAGCACTTACTAAATATCACTAAAACAGATAAAATACTTTAAATTAAAACTTTTCTTGCCTGGATACAGCAACGTTTGGCTCTGGGTGGAAGAGGGGATGGGGTGTGACATTATTCCCCTCATCATCAAAAACCTGAAGAGAAATTGAAATAATCAGGATAATTCCTTGTGCTCCCACCCAAGGAACAGGGAGGGGTTTGCATTCCTGCTTTCCTGCAGGGATCAGCTCCAGGTTCCCAATTCTTTGGGAATTCCTGTCCCTGTCAGCCCCACTCCTGCTGCTCCGTGGCTTTTCCACCTCATTTATTCCATAACGACCACCAAGGGGGAATTATTGATTCTGATTAATCCAATTAACAGAGCAGCCAAATAAATCAGATGAACAATCTTTTTAATGACAATGTTTAAAATATTTGAGTGCAGGAAGGTCAGTAGGTGCTTAAATGATTCCCAGGTTATGTTTGGGGAATATTCTGGATTTTGGGTGAAGACAGGAGCTGCTCCAGTAACAAAACTCACGTTAGAAATGTTTTATTAATTATTTGATTTAAAAATTAATATTAAATCAAAAATTTAATATTTATTAAATATTTAAGCTGGGGCTGCCCCATCCCTGGAAGTGTCCAAGGCCTGCTTGGAGCACCCTGGGATGGTGGGAGCTCCCTGCCCTTGGGAATGGGATGAGCTTGGAGGTGCAACCCAACCCTTCCAGGGCTTTTTGTTCTTCCTGCAGGTGGATTTGGGGCTCTTCCCACTTTTCCCAACCATTCCAGGGTTTCTGTGATCCTTCCCACAGGTGGATTTGGGGCTCTTCCCACCTTTCCCAACCCAACCCTTCCAGGGCTTTTTGTTCTTCCTGCAGGTGGATTTGGGGCTCTTCCCACCTTTCCCAACCCAACCATTCCAGATGGGGATTTGGGCACCTTTCCCAAAGGTGCCCAACCCAACCCTTCCAGGGCTTTTTTGTTCTTCCCACAGGTGGATTTGGGGCTCTTCCCACCTTTCCCAATCCAGCCATTCCAGGGCTCCATGGTTCTTCCTGCAGGTGGATTTGGGGTTCTTCTCACATTTCCCAACCCAACCATTCCAGGGTTGCTGTGATCCTTCCCACAGGTGGATTTGGGGCTCTTCCCACTTTTCCCAACCCAATCATTCCAGGGTTGCTGTGATCCTTCCTGCAGGTGGATTTTGGGCTCTTCCCACTTTTCCCAATCCAACCATTCCAGGTGGGGATTTGGGCCTCTTCCCACCCTTCCCAAAGGTGCCCAACCCAACCATTCCAGGCTTCCCACAAGTAGATTTGGGGCTCTTCCCATCTTTCCCAAACCAACTATTTCAGGGTTTCTGTGATAGTTCCTGCAGGTGGATTTGGGGCTCCTTCCCACCTTTCCTGTCCCAACCATTCCAGGGTTTCTGTGATCCTTCCCACAGGTGGGTTTGGGGCTCTTCCCACTTTTCCCAACCCAACCATTCCAGGGTTTCTGTGACCCTTCCTGCAGGTGGATTTTGGGTTCTTCCCACCCTTCCCAAGGGTGCCCAACCCAACCATTCCAGGCTTCCCACAGGTGAATTTTGGGCTCTTCCCACCTTTCCCAACCCAACCATTCCAGGGCTTTTTGGTTCTTCCCACAGGTGGATTTGGGCTCTTCCCACCTTTTCCCAACCCAGCAATTCCAGGGTTTCTGTGACCCTTCCTGCAGGTGGATTTGGGGTTCTTCCCACCCTTCCCAAAGGTGCCCAACCCAACCATTCCAGGGTTTCTGTGATAGTTCCTGCAGGTGGATTTTGGGCTCTTCCCACTTTTCCCAACCCTTCCAGGGCTCCATGGTTCTTCCTGCAGGTGGATTTTGGGCTCTTCCCATCCTTCCCAAGGGTGCCCAACCCAACCATTCCAGGCTTCCACAAGTAGATTTGGGGCTCTTCTCACCTTTCCCAACCCAACCATTCCAGGGTTTCTGTGACCCTTCCCGCAGGTGGATTTTGGGCTCTTCCCACCTTTCCCAACCCAACCATTCCAGGGTTTCTGTGATCCTTTCCTGCAGGTGGATTTGGGGCTCTTCCCACTTTTCCCAATCCAACCCTTCCAGGGCTCCATGGTTCTTCCTGCAGGTGGATTTGGGGCTTCTCCCACCCTTCCCAAAGGTGCCCAACCCAACCATTCCAGGCTTCCCACAGGTGGATTTTTGGCTCTTCCCACCTTTCCCAACCCAACCATTCCAGGATTTCTGTGACCCTTTCCTGCAGGTAGATTTGGGGCTCTTCCCATCTTTCCCAAACCAACTATTTCAGGGTTTCTGTGATAGTTCCTGCAGGTGGATTTGGGGCTCCTTCCCACCTTTCCCGTCCCAACCATTCCAGGGTTTCTGTGACCCTTCCTGCAGGTGGATTTGGGGCTCTTCCAACTTTTCCCAACCCAACCATTCCAGGGTTTCTGTGACCCTTTCCTGCAGGTGGATTTGGGGCTCTTCCAACTTTTCCCAACCCTTCCAGGCCTCCATGGTTTTTCCTGCAGGTGGATTTGGGGCTCTTCCCACTTTTCCCAACCCAACCATTCCAGGCCTTCATGGTTCTTCCTGCAGGTGGATTTGGGGCTCTTCCCACCCTTCCCAAGGGTGCCCAACCCAACCATTCCAGGCTTCCCACAGGTGGATTTGGGGCTCTTCCCACTTTTCCCAACCCAACCATTCCAGGGTTTCTGTGACCCTTCCTGCAGGTGGATTTGGGGCTCTTCCCACCCTTCCCAAAGGTGCCCAACCCAACCATTCCAGGCTTCCCACAGGTGGATTTTGGGCTCTTCCCACCTTTCCCGTCCCAACCATTCCAGGGTTTCTGTGATCATTCCTGCAGGTGGATTTGGGGTTCTTCCCACTTTCCCCAACCCAACCATTCCAGGCTTCCCACACATGGATTTGGGGCTCTTCCCACCTTTCCCAAGGCTGCCCCTGGACCATCTCACCTGCACAGCTCCCTGGTTGCCCACCACGGCCCCTCTCCGTCGGGGTTTTGCCTGGGGAGCCATGGAAGTTCTCCGGGAATTCGGGGCTTTGGGGGCTCCAGCCCTGGAATCACCACATCATCATATTTATAAATTATAAATTATCAAATTTAATACTAAATTAAATTTAATTTGATTTAGTATTAAATTCTATTTATTAAACTATATTTATTAAATTATTTAAATTATCAAATTTAATATTACATTAATACTAAAGGTTTGACCATGGAGTTATTGTCTGTCCCAATTTATTACAATTATTGTAAAGGATGAAAACCCTTGATAAAAAAGGATTTTCACAATTTCTTATATATTACAATTTATTATATATTGCCAAATATTTTAATGGATGTAAATCATTTATAAGAAAGGATTTTCACAATTTCTTATATATTACAATTTATTATATATTGTCAAATATTTTAATGGATGTAAACCCTTGATAAGAAAGGATTTTTATGATTTCTTATATAGTAAATGGGATTTATATATTTATATTTAGTAATATAATATAATATATTATATTATAATATATATTATATATTATAATATATTAATATAATATAATATAATATAATATAATATAAATATTATATATAGTATTATATAGTATAATATTACTAATTATTTTAAAGGATTTTAACCATTTATAAGAAAGAATTCTTGCAATTTCTAATGTATTATAATTTATTATAAAATACCAATTATTTTAAAGGATTTTAACCATTTATAAGAAAGAATTCTTGCAATTTCTAATGTATTATAATTTATTATAAAATACCAATTATTTTAAAGGATTTTAACCATTTATAAGAAAGGATTCTTACCATTTCTAATGTATTATAATTTATTATAAAATACCAATTATTTTAAAGGATTTTAACCATTTATAAGAAAGGATTCTTACCATTTCTAATGTATTATAATTTATTATAAAATATCAATTTTTTGGAAGGATTTTAAACCATTTATAATACAGGATTGTTATAATTGATTATATATTGCCAATTATTTTAAGGGATTTCAACTTCTTATAAAAAAAGGATTTTTACCATTTCTTATTTATTACACATTACCAGTTATTTTAAAGGATTTAAACAATTTCTAATAAAGGATTCTCAATGTTTCTTATATATTGTAATTGATTCTATATTGCCAGTTATTTTAAGGGATGTAAACCACTTCATAATCAATATAATAATGTAATAAATAAAGGATTTTTAACATTAATTTATTTGTCATAAACTATTATATATTATGACATATAAAATGTAATTTGTTATGTATTATCATTTATTATGTATTATCAATTATTTTAAGGGAGGTAAATAATTTAAATATTTAAATAATAAAAATTTAAATAATACAAGATTGTGGGATTGCAGCCATTTATTGATTACAATTTATTATATATTATAATTAGTTATATATTAATAATTATTTCAAAAGATTTTACCATTTATAAGAAAGGACCACAGCCATTTATTATAATTTATTTTACATAATGATTAATTACATATTACCAATTATTGTAAAGGATTTAGACCATTTATAAAAAGGACTTTTGACTATTTATTTGTTATAACTTCTTATGCCTTATAATTTATTGTAGAATATAATTTATTCTAGAATATAATTTATTATAGAACATAATTTATTGTAGAATATAATTTATTCTATATTACAATACATTCTCTATTACCCATTAGTTTAAATATGTAAGCCAATTATAATAAAGGCTTTTTACCATTGATTTATTACGATTTATTATAGAATAATTTATTACAATTATAATTCATTGAATGTTACCCTTTATTTTAAAGGATGTAAACCATTTATAATTAAGATTTTGGCCATTTATGTAATTTACTAAATATAATTTATTCTAGAATATAATTTATTATATACTACATCTATTATACTATATAATTTATTATATAGTGCTACTCAGTAATATATTATTATTATGTATTACTAAGTATTTTAAGGGATGTAATCCATTTATAATTAAGATTTTTGGCCATTTATGTAATTTACTAAATATAATTTATTCTAGAATATAATTTATTATATACTACAGCTATTATACTATATAATTTATTATGTAGTACTACTCAGTAATATATTATTATTGTATATAACGAAGTATTTTAAGGGATGTAATCATTTATAATAAAGGAATTTTTCCCATTCATAAATTATAGTTAATGATCTATTATAATTGACTCGGTGTTATAATTTATCATCTATTCCCAGGCATTTTAAAGGCTTTGAAGCCTTTTAATTTCAATAAGGTTGAAGCTTTAGGCCCGATCCCCTCACACTCACGGCGGAGGCCGCGGCCCGGCGGGGCCCGACATGGCGTCGCACCGTTACCATGACAACGCCGCCCAAGATGCGGCGCGGGGATTGGCCACCAGCAAGGTCGCCGCTGATTGGTCGCTGCGCGGCGCGCGGGCCGCGCTGTGCTCGCGGCCGCAGCCCCGGGCCGTCCCCGGGCCCCGGTTCGGGTCCCGCCCCCGCCCCGTGTCACCGAACCAGCGCTGCCCGCGGCACCGCCCGCCGGCTCGGCCTTCCCGCGGGGCTGCAGCGCCTCGCACGGGGAGGGGATTCACCCCTGAGTCAGCAAAGTCGCGCCCGCCGCTTCTTTCGGCACCGCCCGCGGGGACCGTGTGAGGGTTGGGGATGCGGCTCCTCAGCGGAGGCGCCGGGCGGGCGTGAGCCGCGCGGCTCTGCAGGGGCACGGCCCAGCGTTTAACACAAGGCAGAGCCGCGGTGTCCTCGCTGTGACACAGCCGCGATGCCCGACGTGCGCGCCGGGCGCTGCCCCGCGCCGGCCCGGGGACCGCGCTGAGCCGGGCAGGTGAGGCACCGGGGCTGCAGGGAGGACACGGTGAATTACCGCTGCTTCTGGATCTTTGCTCTGTTTATTTGGGGTGGTTTTGTGGGTTTTATGTTTAACCTAGAGCTGTTATTGTGTCAGCCAAGAGCCTCACGCCCAGCAAGAGCCCCCGTTAACCGAGGACCCCCCGTTCGCCTCACGGCCGATGAGACACCCCCCGCTCCTCTGCGGCTCCCCGAGTGAGTACGGCGGCCGCGGCCGGGCCGGAGGGGGGGAGCGGCACCGCGGAGCGGGGCGATGATGCGGAGCCGGTGCTGGCGGCGGGCGGGGCCGGAGGGGGCTCGGGACCGTGAGGGGCCGCGGGCAGCGGAGCCTCAGCACCGGCCGGGGCGTGGCCTGGGCAGTGAATGAGCCCGGAGGGGGCGTGGCCTGTGCGTGATTGCCATGCGAGGGGGCGTGACTTGTTCATTGAGTGACACGTGGGGCGTGACGTGTGCCCAATGACATATATGGGCATGAGGGACGCGGCGGCCGCGCCTCGGCGGGGTGGGGGCGTGGCTTTGCGATTTGAGTGACAGGCGGGACCTGGGTCCTCCGTGACAGGCGAGGGGGCGTGGCTTGTGCGCTGATTGGCAGGCGGTGGGGAGGGGTGTTCGCTTTGATTGACATAAAGAGGTGGCCTTAGACTTTTGAGTGACGGATGGGGTTTAGACTATACATTGAGTAACAGGCGGGGGCGTGGCCAATCCCCAAGTAACAGGAAGGAGGCGTGGCCGCCACCCTGACTGACAGGTTGGACCAGCGCTGTATGACACGGGAGGGGGCGTGTCCTCCCCTGACGGACAGCCGCGGTGGGCGTGTCCTCCATTGACTGACAGCCGCGGTGGGCGTGTCCTCCCTTGACTGACAGCCGCCTCACGCACCCTGCCCGCTTCCCGCGGTGCGCGGTGACGTCGTGCGTAACGTGGCCACGCCCCTCCCGCCCCGCCGCCGCTCCCGGTCCCGTCCCCGCCGCTCCCGCCGCTCCCACCGGGACCCGGCGGCGCTTCCCGGCGATGTGACCCTTTCCCGGCAACACCAGCGATCATGGCTGAGGTGAGAGCGGCGGGGGCCTTCCCGGGAACTTGTTGCGCGGGGCCGCAAGTTTGTTGCGGGGACCGGAGGCCCGCGGGCACCGGCGGTCCCGCCCGCTCCCCTCAGGGGCCTTCAGCCTCCGGGACGGCCCCGTTCGTGATATTCCTGAGGGCTGAAGGCCCCTGAGGGGAGCGGGCGGGACCGAGCGCGGCTCCTCCCGGTTTTTCTGGGACTACATATGCTAAAACATCGCTTTATTTCCTTTAAATATCGTTTTTGTAGTCGTTAAGACAAAGGGGAATTGCTTAAAAGGTAGCGCGGTGTCCTGGCGGGCAGAGCTTTCTCGTGGAATTTGCGGGGATTTGGGAGGGGTTATTTGGGGATAATGGGAGTTACGTTGTGGGATGTAATATGGTAATGATAGGGAAATAATGGGGAAATTGAAAAAAAAGCTTCTTTATTTCAGTGTTGGGTTGGATTTGCCCATCGGCTCTTTCCCTTTTAGGACTGGGATTGGGACTGATGAATGGATATTCCTTTAAGTTTTCCTCGAATTATCCTCAGATCCCAATCTCGAGGATGTTTGCTGCTCCAGCAAATGTGTCAAAAATGAAAATTTGAAGAGTATGAGTTGGAAAAGTAAATTCGTGGGACAGGTGTTGCTTCCAGGGCAAGCTGGAAGCATCAACATTCAATTTTACAGATGAAACTTCTCCCCTTGAAATCCCTGAATATATGGGGATTTTTCCTTAAATTATCTTCTCTTTTCCTCCCAACCCAAAACTTTAATGGAGCAGTCTTCCTGTTGTTGGGACAACACGTCCTGAGCTAATCTTAGAAGTTCTAAAAACCTGCCTGGGTGGTTTTGTATCTGGAGAGGGAATCACGGGTCTGATCCCAAAAAATGTGGGTATTAAACTCCTGATTCTACAGAGTTGGAGAGACAGTGGGGCCTTTGCTGTGGGTATCAGAGCATTTGGGATGTTTGGCTGGAGTTTTTGTCTATTTTGTTCATTTTTTTTGTTCATTAACCCCAAAATCCTGTGATATTCCCAGTATTCCATGGGCTCTGTGTCCTGTGGGGCTGAGCCCCGGGGGCTGGGGGTTTGTGGTGCCCAGGACAGGGAAATCCCCCTGGGATGTGGGGCTGGGCACGTTTGGCTTTTCCCTTTGTGGATGTTGTTCCTGTGGGTGAGGCCTTTGCTGTGTGTCAGTCTCGATATCAATCTCAGAGAGGAACAGGGTTTTTTTTCCTCTTTGCTTTTTTGGGGGTGAATTCCTTGTGGTGTTTTGGCCTCTCTGAGGTGGAGGGCAGGGGGAATGTTTGATCCACCTCTGGCTGAGTTCAGGAGCAGGAGTTCATTCCCAGGCAACTGTTGCATTTGCATGGAGAAACAGTAATTATTTGGGTGATTTAACCAGGAGTAACATCCTGGATACAGTTCCCAGCTCACTTTGTGTCCCTGCCCATGGCAAAGATTGGAACTGGGTGGTTTTAGGGTTCCTTCCAGCCCAAGCCATCCCAGGATTTGATGAATTTAGGAAATAAATAGGGAACAGAGAGGGAATTCTCCTTAGTGTGGCATTTCCTCATTGTTCTGGTGTCAGCCACCTCTTGGGAGAGCACAGATGATCAAAATATGGTGGGAAGGTGTCACACTGATGGTTCTTGCCCTCTTTCCATCCTCTCCTAATGGAAATCCTTGTGCTGGCTGTTCTGAGGGGATGCACAGGAGCTCATCCTTCCCTCAGGAACGATCCTAAAACATTTTGTTATAGAGAATCAGTGACAGACACAACCCCCAAAGCCCAGCAGAACTCTGAAACTTGTTGGGTTGCACAGGAAGGCTCTTGAGAAAGCAGGGCTGGAGGCCAGAAAGTGAAACTAAATTCACCAAAAGTGCTGCTTCACTTTTGCAGAAACAATTTGAATACAGGACAGACAAAGGGAAAAAAAAAAAAAAGATTTTAAATATATATTAAATTTGGGATTAATACCCATGTTAGGGTTCTTTTTACTTCTACATGATTCCCCATACTCCAACATGTCAGAAGTTTGTCCCAGGCATAAACTGGAAAGAAAATATCTCTAACTTAAGATCAGCTGAAGCTTTGTGACTGTTACAATATCCTGCATTAAGCTGCTTACCGGGTGCTTTTGGTGGAGGGAATGCTGATACACACAGATTTTCTCCAAAATAAGTATTTTAATGCCTCCTGAGAAGAAAAGATTGGGGTTGAAAAGCTTGATTAGCAGCTGAAAGAGAATGGTTTTTTGTTAAATCAGCCTTTTACAATGTTGGAGTGAAATGTAAGTGAGAGAATGAGATCTTCTGATCCCAAAACTGGAAGAGCCGGGGTCAGACTTTTGTGTTGAACAGAGGCAGCTCAATTCCTGCTGTAATTTCCAGAAGTGCCCAATTCCTGCTGTTCCTTTTGTTCCATGAAGGGATGCACCGCTCAGGTTGCTACAGGCACTTGCCAGGATCCTGAGAATGCAAAACTAAAGGGAAAAAAAATGAGGGTTTGGGGTTTTTTGTTGCTTTTCAGTGAATTCGGAGGAGTACCAGGGCTGCTGTGTGGGAATGAGGGTGCTCAGGTGGGAGCGTTGGGATTAAATATCCCTGATTTTTGGTTGGCATAATTTGGGATTAACTGCAGGCTGGTTTAGTTGTGGGTTGAGGTGATCTGACAGGGGAGATCCTGCTCCTCCTGCTGCTTTTGTGTCATATCCCTGAACTTCCATGAGCTGATCCATCTCTGGCTGAGAACCTAAAACTTTCCTGCAGGGAGAGATCCCACAGGAGCTGGAATGGGGCAGTCCTGGGCTCAGAGGGGCCCTGGTGGCTCTGCACAGCTCCCTGCCAGGAGGGGACAGCCAGGGGGGATTTGGGATCTGCTCCCAGGGACACAGGGACAGGAGGAGAGGGAACGGCCTCAGGCTGGGCCAGGGGAGGTTTAAATTGGATATTTGGGAATATTCCTCCTGGAAAGGGCAGCCCTGGCAGTGCTGAGTCCTCATCCCTGCAGGGATTTAAAATCCCTGTGGATGTGGCACTTGGGGACACGGGGCAGTGCTGGGAATGGTTGGACTCGATGGTCTTGGAGATGTTTTCCAACCTAAAGGATTCTGTGATTCCCTTTCCCATGGAACCAAATTCCTCTTTCTCCCAAACCTCCAGCAGGCAGCTGAGCAGCTCCTTGTGGTTCTCACCCACAGCCTCGGAGGTGTCTCAATTTTCTGACTTGCTGAAATCAGAACTTAAAGTTTTGCTTCTGCAGAGTGAATTTCTGAGGGGTTAAAAATCTGGATTGGCATTGGGAAAGAATGGGAAGAAGCAGGAGCTGTGTTGGAGCAGGAGCTCTCCTGTGGTGTCAGTGCACAATTAATTAAATGTCTCAACCTAATTTCTTTGAATCCACTTTAATGTTTTTAAGTTTCTGAAAGTTTAGTTGTTTTCAACCAAAAAATCAGTTTGTTAACATTATGTGCTTTAAGAAATCATCTATAAATTCCTATTGTCTGAAAAATTCCCTTTTCTTCAATGTTCTGCTCCTATCAACTGAAGAATTTTAAACTTTGGGAATGCCACTGAATTCTGTTTCATATTTTGAACAATTATTTCTCATTTCTATTTTGAAACACCTTCAGGACAGAATGCTGAAGGAATACGTGATGTGATAACTGCTCTTAGTAACCTCTTCACATTCTTATTTTTATTGAACTAAGGTGTAGTAGGAAGCAGCAGTAAAGTTCACACAGTCACTGATGTGTTTGCAAATTGAGATGTTTGAACAGTCAGAGCTTTTGAGCAGCTCCTGGATACAGAACAAGGTCAAAATAGATTAAATCCGGGTTTCCTACTGATCTAAATCACCATTAAAATCAGGGATTGACATCAGCCAGTTGTATTTTTCCTGGTTTGATCGTAGCTGTAACTCGTTGGGGTTTTGTGTCATTTTGAGCAGTGTTTGTAGAATACAGCACTGAGGTATCAGTGAACCTAATGGAGAGCTGGGAATTCTGGTTTTTCCCTTCCTTGGTGAGGAATAAAGCCCAAAGTGGTTGATTACAGGCACTGATTGGATCCCCTGGAGGGAATTGCAGGCACTACAGTGGCACTCTCCCTTTCTAATCCCAAAACCAGTGCAGCCCATGAGTTATTTTGTCACAACAGAACAGTTTTGAGGATATTTTTTACATGTGCTAAAGCACTGATATTTGTGGGCTTCCAGTCAGGACTTCAAGTCCTTCCTGAGGCAGCGCAGGGATTTAGGCAGACGCTGGAATTGTTGGAAAGTTGTTTCTTTTTGAGCCTTTTCCTGGCCAGGAGCCCCGGGCTGCGTTAATATTTCCCTCCTAATCCATCCACGTCACAGGAATAGGAATTCCATAGGAATGTTTCCTTGTGCTGCCTGCCATGTGAGTGTGCCTGCTTGCTTCTGGAATTCTGTAGCACCACCTGATCACTCCAAAGAACCCTGGTTTTCTTAGCATGGTATTTTAGAGTATTACAAATAATATTTGTGTTATTTATTATTGATAATAAATATTATTTATAATAATATTAGATTATTACAAATAATATTTGTATTATTCTATCTATTTATTATTTATAATAAGTATTATTTATAATGCTATTAGATCATTACAAATAATATTTGTATTATTTTATTTATTTATTATTTATAATAAATATTATCTTTAATAATATTAGATTATCACAAATAATATTTGTATTATTTTATCTATTTATTATTTATAATAAATATTCTTTTTAATAATATTAGATTATTACAAATATTTGTATTATTTTATCTATTCATTATTTATAATGATATTAGATTATTACAAATAATATTTGTGTTATTTATTATTCATAATAATTATTATTTATAATTATATTAGATTATGACAAATGATATTTATTATTTTCTCTATTTATTATTCATCGTAAATATTATTTATAATGCTATTAGATTATTATAAATAATATTTGTATTATTTTCTCTATTCATTATTTATAATAAATATTATTTATAATGCTATTAGATTATTACAAATAATATTTGTATTATTTTATTTATTTATTATTTATAATAATTATTTATAATGCTATTAGATTATTACAAATAATATTTGTATTATTTTATTTATTATTCATAATTATTATTTATAATGCTATTAGATTATTACAAATAATATTTGTATTATTTTCCCTATTTATTATTTATAATAACTATTATTTATAATAATATTAGATTATTACAAATAATAATTGTATTATTTTATTTATTATTCATAATAAATATTATTTATAATGCTATTAGATTATGACAAATGATATTTGTATTATTTTATCTATTAAATATTTATAATGCTATTAGATTATTACAAATAATATTTCTATTATTTTATTTATTATTTATAATAAAATTATTTATAATATAGAACATTTATAATAAATATATATTTATAGGTATATTTATATTTATATTATTTTATTATTTATTTTATTATATTTTATTATTTGTAATAAGAAAACAAAAAGTAAGAAAACAAAACATTAATAATTTACTGTTTGGAATAATCTGGGATTATGACAATGGAAGATGCTGGAGTGCAAATCAATATGAAATGGAGAAATGTGGAATTGTGTCCTTGAGGTGGAGTTCTGCTTGCCTGTGGTTGGAGCTCCATAATTCTCTGGGAATGGGAAGTTCTCCTGTGAAGTTGCAGGAGCATCATGTCCTGTCAGCCACAGCCTTCCCTTGGCTGCAGCTGCTCCTTCCAGCAGCTTCCTCAGCCTCTGGAGCGCCAGAATTCCTCTGAGCACCCAATCCCTGGGGAAATCCCTGCCTGGTGCCTCTGGAGTGGGAGCTTGGCCAGAACCTCCTTTCACCATCCTGACGTTCCCGGGCACCCCAAGAGCTGCAGGAGCTCTGAGCTCCCCTTGGGAGGGGATTTCAGGCTGGGATGGATCTGAATCCTCCAGGACAGGGATCCAAGGGGGATCAGCTGCTGTCCTGGCACCCTGATGTCACTGTCACCTGTCTGTCCTGCCCTGTCCCCACCCGACACCTCAGAGCCCCCTGCAGGGCCTGAAGGGGCTCCAGGAGAGGGGCAGGGCACAGGGAATGGCTCTAAGCTGGAAGTGGGTAGGTTTAGGTGGATATTGGGAAGGAATTCCTGGCTGGGAGGGTGTGGAAGCCCTGGAATAGAATTCCCAGAGCAGCTGTGGCTGCCCTGGATCCCTGGCAGTGCCCAAGGCCCGGCTGGAGCACCCTGGGGCAGTGGAAGTGTCCCTGCCATGGCAGGGATGGGATTTAAGGTCTCTTCTCCAGAATAAATACCCACAGCTCTCAAAAATCTCCAAATTCAGCTTTATGGGATGATTTGGGGTGGAAGGGAGCTCAGGGGATCTCTGGTCTGAGGTCTCTCAGGTCTCCCAGGCTTGCTCAGAGCTGGCTGGAAGTCTTGAAAACTTCCAAGGAAAAGCACTGGGAACAAGTCCTGTTGGTACAGGGATCAAATCTCAGCAGGGAATGGCCAAGCCAGGGCAGCTTCAAGGCTTTGGTGTTCACATTTGGGGTCTGTGAGTTCAGACTTTGCACTTGATCCTTGGCTTCTGCAAGGACAGGGATTTTCTCAGGTAGAAATCCATGGATGTGAAGGTTTCCATTTGAGGGATATCACTGCAGTTTGGGCTGGGCAGGTGTTCAGTGTAAAACTGGAAAAGAGGAGCAGAAATGGTTTTTCTTTTTTCCTTTAATACATTGCTATTTTCTCCCCAATAAAAATGGGGAGAATTTTTTTTTTAAACACAAATTAACTTGTAACACGACACACAGAGAGGGGTGGGCTGGGACTGTAGCTTTCCTCTCATGGAAAGGACACATTCCCTCAGGAATAAAAGCTGTTATTCCCTATTTTCCCCAGTTCTTATCTCCAGGCTCAGCTTACAGCAGACTTTATTAGCTTTGGGATATTTTCCTTGTTGCAGAGTTCAAGACCTGAACAAATTGATGGCCTTGCCAGGCATATTGCTATAAAGAGAATAAAGAGAATTTATATATATTTAAATTCTTATATATATTTAAATTCTTATATATATTTAAATTAATATATATTTAAATTCTTATATATATTTACATTTATATATATTTAAATTTATATATATTTAAATTTATATATAGAATTAAATTCTCTTTAAATTCTCATAAAGAGAATTTAATTCTAGTTTTTAACTATTTTATGGAACACTCGAAGAGCTATTAAAGATAACTGAGTGAATTTGGACAGGATGTGTGTTTGTCTTGTAGACACAACAGATTATTGTGCACATTTTCAGCTGTTTCATTGTTCATCAGTTCTGTTGAACAGTGTGAGAGGTGTCAGCAAAGACAAATTTTGTGGGTGCAGTGAAACTGAGCAGTGTCCTGGCCCTTCTGTTCAGGTGTTTTTGCTGCAGGGGAATGAGAGAAAGCTCCGTGTGTTCCACTTGGAGTATCCCAGTCCATCCCAAGTGCTGGGATAACACCTGGCCACCCTGCAGCTCTGGGATTGCCTGCAATAAACCCTGCAAGGCTGTGTCTCCTGAACTGTCACAGGGCCAGCTCAGTGGGGTTGTCCCGTTTCTACCCCAAATGATGGGATGAGACAGATCCCAAAGTCCAGGGAGGTGCTTTAGGGGAACGCTGTGGATGTTTCCATGGCTGACACATCCCTGCTGTGTTCGCCTCTGGGATCTGTCCCAGCTATTCCGTATCCAAATTCTTGGGAATGTATGGGATGGGATCTGTCCTATCTATTCCATATCCATAGCTGGGGAATGGATTGGATGGGATCTGTCCCAGCTATTCCGTATCCAAACCCTTGGGAATGAATGGGATAGGATCTGTCCCAGCTATTCCTTATCCAAGGGAAATGGATTGGATGGGGATGTGTCCTATATATTCCATATCCTGGGGAATGGATGGGATGGGATCTGTCCCAGCTATTCCTTATCCTGAGGAATGGATTGGGTGGGATCTGTCCCACCTATTCCTTATCCTGGGGAATGGATTGGATGGGATCTGTCCCAGCTATTCCTTATCCTGGGGAATGGATTGGATGGGATCTGTCCCAGCTATTCCTTATCCTGAGGAATGGATTGGGTGGGATCTGTCCCACCTATTCCTTATCCTGGGGAATGGATTGGGTGGGATCTGTCCCACCTATTCCATATCCTGAGGAATGGATTGGGTGGGATCTGTCACATCTATTCCATATCCTGGGAATGGATTGGATGGAATCTGTCCCAGCTATTCCATATCCAAATTCTTGGGAACGTTCTGGGATGGGATCTGTCCCAGCTATTCTGTATCCAAATTCTTGGGAATGTATGGGATAGGATCTGTCCCATCTATTCCTTATCCTAAGGAATGGACTGGTTGGGATCTGTCCCATCTATTCCATATCCAAACCCTTGGGAATGGATTGGGTGGGATCTGTCCCATCTATTCCATATCCATGCCTGGGGAATGGATTGGATGGGATCTGTCCCATCTGTTCCATATCCAGAGAATGGATTGGATGGGATCTGTCCCAGCTATTCCATATCAAATTCTTGGGAATGAATGGGATAGGATCTGTCCCATCTATTCCATAGCCAAACCCCTGGGAATGTTCTGGGATGGGATCTGTCCCATCTATTCCATATCCAGGGAATGTAGTGGGTAGGATCTGTCCCATATCCAAACCCTTGGGAATATATGGGATAGGATCTGTCCCAGCTATTCCATATCCACACCCTGAGGAATGTATGGAATAGGATCTGACCCACCTATTCCATATCCACACCCTTGGGATCTGTCCCATCTATTCCATATCCACACCCTTGGGATCTGTCCCATCTATTCCATATCCAGGGAATGTGTGGGATGGGATCTGTCCCACCTATTCCATATCCAGGGAATGTTCTGGGATGGGATCTGTCCCATCTATTCCATATCCAGGGAATGTGTGGGATGGGATCTATCCCATCTATTCCATATCCAGGGAATGTTCTGGGATAGGATCTGTCCCATCTATTCCATATCCAGGGAATGTGTGGGATGGGATCTGTCCCATCTATTCCATATCCAGGGAATGTTCTGGGATAGGATCTGTCCCATCTATTCCATATCCAGGGAATGTTCTAGGATGGGATCTGTCCCACCTATTCCATATCCAGGGAATGTGTGGGATGGGATCTGTCCCACCTATTCCATATCCAGGGAATGTGTGGGATGGGATCTGTCCCACCTATTCCATATCCAGGGAATGTTCTGGGATGGGATCTGTCCCATCTATTCCATATCCAGGGAATGGATTGGATGGAATCTGTCCAAGCTATTCCATATCCAGGGAATGTTCTGGGATGGAATCTGTCCAAGCTATTCCATATCCAGGGAATGTTCTGGGATGGGATCTGTCCCATCTATTCCATATCCAGGGAATGTGTGGGATGGGATCTGTCCCACCTATTCCATATCCAGGGAATGTGTGGGATGGGATCTGTCCCACCTATTCCATATCCAGGGAATGTGTGGGATGGGATCTGTCCCATCTATTCCATATCCAGGGAATGTTCTGGGATGGGATCTGTCCCATCTATTCCATATCCAGGGAATGTGTGGGATGGGATCTGTCCCATCTATTCCATATCCAGGGAATGTTCTGGGATGGGATCTGTCCCATCTATTCCATACCCAGGGAATGTTCTGGGATGGGATCTGTCCCATCTATTCCATATCCAGGGAATGTGTGGGATGGGATCTGTCCCACCTATTCCATATCCAGGGAATGTTCTGGGATAGGATCTGTCCCATCTATTCCATATCCAGGGAATGTGTGGGATGGGATCTATCCCACCTATTCCATATCCAGGGAATGTTCTGGGATGGGATCTGTCCCATCTATTCCATATCCAGGGAATGTTCTAGGATGGGATCTGTCCCACCTATTCCATATCCAGGGAATGTGTGGGATGGGATCTGTCCCACCTATTCCATATCCAGGGAATGTGTGGGATGGGATCTGTCCCACCTATTCCATATCCAGGGAATGTGTGGGATGGGATCTGTCCCATCTATTCCATATCCAGGGAATGTTCTGGGATGGGATCTGTCCCATCTATTCCATATCCAGGGAATGTGTGGGATGGGATCTGTCCCATCTATTCCATATCCAGGGAATGTTCTGGGATGGGATCTGTCCCATCTATTCCATACCCAGGGAATGTTCTGGGATGGGATCTGTCCCATCTATTCCATATCCAGGGAATGTGTGGGATGGGATCTGTCCCACCTATTCCATATCCAGGGAATGTTCTGGGATAGGATCTGTCCCATCTATTCCATATCCAGGGAATGTGTGGGATGGGATCTATCCCACCTATTCCATATCCAGGGAATGTTCTGGGATGGGATCTGTCCCACCTATTCCATATCCAGGGAATGTTCTGGGATGAGATCTATCCCATCTATTCCATACCCCATTGGATACATATTGGAAATACACTGGATGTGATTTTCTGGCTGGTTGTTGCTGAGTGTCCCTAGCCCTGGGAAGTCCTGTGTTCCCTGAGATTCCTGAAAATACCCCTGGAATAAATCACTGCCATTCCTGCAGTGATGTTTGGGGCTCGCTCTCTCCTTTTTCTCTTTACCTGAGCTTTGTTCCCTTCACCCCTCAGAGCTGGGATCTCCTGCAGGTTGTTCTGGAGCACTGACAGACCTGCCCCTCGCTGTGTCCATGCAGCAGGAATTCTGGGTCACTGGAATTTTCCTCATTGTCCATGAGTTAGGAGATCCTGGATGATTTTCCATCCCTTTAAGCTCACAGCAGACTGTTCACTGTTACCTTTGCTGATGGTGCAATTCCAGAACAATTGCAGTGTAGATTGTCATTATCCCATATTTTTCTCTCCTATTTTTCTCTCCCAAGCCTTGTGTCCCATTATCCTTTGATAGGTACCAACTCCTTGTCCCCATGAGTGCCCTAGAGGTTAAAAATGCTTTGTGCCTTTGGGAATGGCAGAAATGAAGAATCCACTGAAGAGCAGGGCTGGCCTTTTCCCAGGAATTCCTATTCCATGGTTATCCTCAGGAATGAGGATCTGCCCATGCCAGCCCAGCCACATCATCCTGGACACATTTTGAGTTCGTTTATACATTGGAGACTCCCAAAAAACGAAGGCAGATGTGTGAGTGAAATTATTCCTTGAGAAAATCGCTTTCTTCAGACAAGGAATTCAGGGTTTATATTCTGGATTTTCCTTATTCTGGGCACATTTTGAGTTTGTTTAGACAAGGAATTCAGGGTTTATATTCTGGTTTTTCCTTATTCTGACACATTTTGAGTTTGTTTAGACAAGGAATTCAGGGTTTATATTCTGGTTTTTCCTTATTCTGACACATTTTGAGTTTGTTCAGGCAAGGAATTCAGGGTTTATATTCTGGTTTTTCCTTATTCTGACACATTTTGAGTTTGTTCAGGCAAGGAATTCAGGGTTTATATTCTGGATTTTCCCTATTCTGGACACATTTTGAGTTTTTTTATACATTGGAGACTCCCACAAAACAAAGGCAGAGTGTGAGTGAAATTATTCCTTGAGAAAATCTCTTTCTTCAGGCAAGGAATTCAGGGTTTATATCCTGGATTTTCCCTATTCTGGACACATTTTGAGTTCATTTATACATTGGAGACTCCCACAAAACAAAGGCAGAGTGTGAGTGAAATTATTCCTTGAGAAAATCTCTTTCTTCAGGCAAGGAATTCAGGGTTTATATTCTGGATTTTCCTTATTCTGGACACATTTTGAGTTCATTTATACATTGGAGACTCCCACAAAACAAAGGCAGAGTGTGAGTGAAATTATTCCTGGAGAAAATCTTCAGGCAAGGAATTCAGGGTTTATATTCTGGATTTTCCTTATTCTGGACACATTTTGAGTTCATTTATACATTGGAGACTCCCAAAAAACAAAGGCAGAGTGTGAGTGAAATTATTCCTTGAGAAAATCTCTTTCTTCAGACAAGGAATTCAGGGTTTATATTCTGGTTTTTCCTTATTCTGGACACATTGTGAGTTTGTTTAGACAAGGAATTCAGGGTTTATATTCTGGATTTTCCTTATTCTGGACACATTTGGAGTTTGTTTAGACAAGGAATTCAGGGTTTATATTCTGGATTTTCCTTATTCTGGACACATTTTGAGTTTGTTTAGACAAGGAATTCAGGGTTTATATTCTGGATTTTCCTTATTCTGGACACATTTTGAGTTTGTTTAGACAAGGAATTCAGGGTTTATATTCTGGATTTTCCTTATTCTGGACACATTTTGAGTTTGTTTAGACAAGGAATTCAGGGTTTATATTCTGGATTTTCCTTATTCTGGACACATTGTGAGTTTGTTTAGACAAGGAATTCAGGGTTTATATTCTGGATTTTCTTTATTCTGGACACATTTTGAGTTTGTTTAGACAAGGAATTCAGGGTTTATATTCTGGATTTTCCTTATTCTGGACACATTTTGAGTTTGTTTAGACAAGGAATTCAGGGTTTATATTCTGGATTTTCCTTATTCTGGACACATTTTGAGTTCTTTTATACATTGGAGACTCCCAAAAAATGAAGGCAGAGTGTGAGTGAAATTATTCCTTGAGAAAATCTCTTTCTTCAGGCAAGGAATTCAGGGTTTATATTCTGGATTTTCCCTATTCTGGACACATTTTGAGTTTGTTTAGACAAGGAATTCAGGGTTTATATTCTGGATTTTCCCTATTCTGGACACATTTTGAGTTTGTTTAGACAAGGAATTCAGGGTTTATATTCTGGATTTTCCCTATTCTGGACACATTTTGAGTTTGTTTAGACAAGGAATTCAGGGTTTATATTCTGGATTTTCCTTATTCTGGACACATTTTGAGTTCATTTATACATTGGAGACTCCCAAAAAACGAAGGCAGAGTGTGAATGAAATTATTCCTTGAGAAAATCTCTTTCTTCTCACTTTGAGGAGCTTTTGATACAAAAGAACTTCAAATTAGACAGAGTTTTTTGAGTTTTAGATTTTGCTTTGCTGCGTCACTAGGCTGAGTTGAGAAGGAGGCAAAGAGGGAAAATCCTTTGGAAAATCCAAGTTTTTCCTTGAGGACAACATAATATAATATAATATAATATAATATAATATAATATAATATAATATAACATAATATAATATAATATAATATAATATAATATAATATAATATAATATAATATAATACAATATAATACAATATAATACAATATAATACAATATAATACAATATAATACAATATAATATAATATAATATAATACAATATAATACAATATAATACAATACAATACAATATACAATATAATGTACATTACAATATAATGTACAGTATATAATAATAAATATATAGAATATATATAATATTTATAATATAATATAATAATATCATATCATATTATATCATATAGTACAATATAATAAAAAATATATAATACAATATAATATGCAATATATATAATGCAATATAATACAATATAATACAATACAATATATATAATATAATACAATACAATATAATATACAGTATATAATAATAAATATATAGAATAGATATAATATTTATAATATAATATAATAATGTCATATATCATATCATATAGTACAATATAATACAATATATATAATACAATATAATATAATACAATATAATACAATACAATATATGTAATACAATACAATATAATATACAATACAATGTACAATACAATATAATATACAGTATATAATATACTAATAAATATATAGAATATATATAATATTTATAATATAATATAATATATAGTAATATATCATATAGTACAATATAATACAATATATAATACAATATATAAAATATAATACAATAGAATACAATACAATGTACAATACAATATAATATACAGTATATAATATACTAATAAATATATAGAATATATATAATATTTATAATATAATATAATATATAATAATATAATATCATATAGTACAATATAATACAATACAATGTACAATACAATATAATATACAGTATATAATATAATAATAAATACATAGAATATATATAATATTTATAATATAATATAATATAATAATATCATATCATATAGTACAATATAATGCAATATATATAATACAATATAATGTAATACAATACAATATATATAATACAATATATATAATACAATATAATATAAATCAATATATATAATACAATATAATACAATATAATACAGTATATATAATATAATATAATATAATATAATATAATATATAATAATGTTTATTTATAATATATATAATACAATATCTACAATATAGATATTATAGATAATATATAATAAAACATATATGATATGATACTATATATTATATACTATATATAATAATATATAATATATATTACATTGTATATAAATATAATTATATTATATTGTATTTTTAATATATAAAAATAATATATATATATAAAATGTAAATATATAAAATATATAAATAAATTAATATAGATATAAATAATATATTAATTAATATATTATTAATCTAATCAATATCCATGGTGCCAAAGCATTCCCGAGTTTACAGGAGGTGACAGCAGCACAGGGAAAATTCATCTTTCCCAACTTGGGCATGAACACTTCCCTCCCCTGTGCCTGAAAAAATGGAAACATTTCCTCGAATTATCCAAACAAACGAGCTCCAAATGGCTGCCATCAAATCCCCCAGGAGGTGAAAGATTGGCCAAAGGATAAGCAGGGAAAGCAGGAGTTTTGATAGAATTTATTTGTGACGTTAGAAAGACCAGGTTAACAAATTTGGGGCCAAACAGGAGCTCTGGGATGTGCAATTCTGGGCAAATCTCATTTTATTTCTCTGTCTCAAAAATTGTATTTTCTGCTGCTTTTTTTGGGTTTTTTCTCCTCGCAGCTGGGTTGGGGATTAAGATTAAATTGATTTTTTCCCTTTATTCTGTAAGGAATTCATGTTATGAGCTGGGATTCCTTTAAAAAGTGTGTCCTTGAATTGAAGGAGAACAGGGAATTTGTGCTCAAATGGAAGAATAATTCCCCTTAATTTAAGAATCACTGCCTGTGGAATCTGGGCTATCCATGGGTTGTGGAAAAGGGGATTTATACCTTTAAATCACAGCTAAAATTAAACTCTTATTTACCTTGGTGCTGTATTTATAAATTTAATTATTATTTATAAATACATAAATACACAAAATTGTTCTGTATCAGCTGAATAATTTGATTTATACAGGTTCAAAATAGCAAAAATAATTTCCTTTTTTTCTTTTCTTTTTTTTTAGCCTTCTGTTGAGTCTTCAAGCCCAGGTAAATATTTTTAATAATTTCCAAGGGTTTTGGCATCCTGTGAGTGGAAAAACTTTCCAGGAGTTCCTTCAGCTGGATTGTTGTTGCCTTTTGAGGTTTTATTTCTTTCAGAGAAATAATTAATTGCTTCCTAATGAAACCTTTGAGTCACTCCTCCCTGTCACACCCAAGGTTTGGAAAATGGAATTTAAATTGTCCAGGGAAAAAGGGGAGAAAATATGAGCAGAGTTGGAAGTAAAAATCAGGAGAAAAAGGGGGAAAGATGAGCAGGGTTGGGATTAAAAATCTGGAGATAAAGGGGGAAAATATGAGCAGAGTTGGGATTAAAAATTAGGAGATAAAGGGGTAAATATGAGCAGAGTTCAAAGTAAAAATCTGGAGAAAAGAGAAAATATGAGTTGAGATTAAAAATCAAAAAAGGGGGAAAAGATGAGCAGGGTTGAAATTAAAAATCAGGGGAAAAGGAGGAAAAGTTGGGCAGAGTTGGGATTGAAAATCAGGGAAAAATGAGGAAAATTTGAGCGGAGTTGGGATTAAAAATCTGGAGAAAAAGAGGGAAAAGGTGAGCAGGGTTGAGATTAAAAATCAGGGGATAAAGGGGGAAAATATCAGCAGAGTTGGAAGTAAAAATCAGGAGAAAAGGGGAAATATGATCTGAGTTGGAATTAAAAATCAGGAGAAAAAGGGGGAAAGATGAGCAGGGTTGGGATTAAAAATCAGGAAAAAGGAGGGAAAGATGAGCAGGGTTGGGATTAAAAATCTGGAGAAAAGGGGAAAAAGATGAGCAAGATTAGGATTAAAAATCAGGAGAAAAGGGGGAAATTAGCAGCAGGGTTGAAATTAAAAATCAGGGAAAAAGAGAGGAAAATTTGAGCAGAGTTGAGATTAAAATCTGGAGAGAAGTGGGAGAATATGAGGAGAGTTGGGATTAAAAATCAGGAGATAAAGGGGAAAATATGAGCAGGGTTGGGATTGAAATAAGGAGAAAAGGGGGAAAATAGCAGCAGAGTTGGGATTAAAAATCAGGGGAAAAGGAGGAAATTTTGAGCAGAGTTGAAATTAAAAATCAGGGGAAAAGGAGGAAAAGTTGGGCAGAGTTGGGATTAAAAATCTGGAGAAAAGGGGGAAAAGATGGGCAGGGTTGGGATTAAAAATCAGGGAAAAAGGAGGAAAATTTGAACAGAGTTGGGATTAAAAATCTGGAGAAAAGGAGGAAAAGATGAGGAGGGTTGGGATTAAAAATGAGGAGAAAGGGGGAAAAGTTGGGCAGAGTTGGGATTGAAAATCAGGGAAAGGGGAGGAAAATTTGAGCAGAGTTGGGATTAAAAATCTGGAGAAAAGGGGAAAATATCAGCACGATTGGGATTAAAAATCAGGAGAAAAGGGGAAAAGATGAGCAGAATTTGGATTAAAAATCAGGATAAGCAGGAAAAGATGGGCAGGGTTGAGATTAAAAATCAGGAGAAAAAGGGGGAAAATATCAGCAGAGTTGGAAGTAAAAATCAGGAGAAAAGGGGGAAAACATGAGCAGGGTTGGGATTAAAAATCAGGAAAAAGGAGGGAAAGATGAGCAGGGTTGGGATTAAAAATGAGGAGAAAGGGGGAAAAGTTGAGCAGGGTTGGGATTGAAAATCAGGGAAAAGGGAGGAAAATTTGAGCAGAGTTGAGATTAAAAATCTGGAGAAAAGGAGGAAAATACGAGGAGAGTTGGGATTAAAAATCAGAAAAGGGGGAAAAGATGAGCAGGGTTGGGATTAAAAATCAGGGAAAAGGGAGGAAAAATTTGAGCAGAGTTGGGATAAAAAAATCAGGAGAAAAGGGGGAAATATCTGCAGAGTTGAAATAAAAATTCAGGAGAAAAGGGGAAATATGATCTGAGTTGGAATTAAAAATCAGGAGAAAAAGGAGGGAAAGATGAGCAGGGTTGGGATTAAAAATCAGGAGAAAAGGGGGAAATTAGCAGCAGGGTTGGGATTAAAAATCAGGGAAAAAAAGGGGAAAATATGAGCAGAGTTGGGATTGAAATCAGGAGAAAAGGGGAAAATATCAGCAGAGTTGGGATTAAAAATCAGAAAAGGGGGAAAAAATGGGCAGGGTTGGGATTAAAAATCAGGAGAAAAGGGGAAAAATATGAGGAGAGTTGGGATTAAAAGTCAGGAGAAAAGAGAAAATATCAGAACGGTTGGGATTAAAAATCAGGAGAAAAGGGAGAAAATATGAGCAGGGTTGAAATTAAAAATCAGGGAAAAAGGAGGAAAATTTGAGCAGAGTTGGGATTAAAAATCAGAAAAGGAGGAAAAGATGGGCAGGGTTGGGATTAAAAATAAGAAAAGAGGGAAAAATGAGCAGAGTTTGGATTAAAAATCTGGAGAAAAGGGGGAAATATGATAAGAGTTGAAACAAAAAATCAGGAGAAAATGGGGAAAATATCAGAATGGTTGGGATTAAAAATCAGGGAAAAAGGAGGAAAATTTGAGCAGAGTTGGGATTAAAAATCAGGGAAAAAGGAAAATTTGAGCAGAGTTGGGATTAAAAATCAGAAATTGCCGAGTGACATGTGCCAAACCATCCCTCATTCTTTGTCATTGTCACCAAATGGAACCAAAGGGATGGGGGAAAATAACTCAGAAATAAAATGTGCACGACTGGGAAAGCTGGTCAAAGGATAGTTTGGAAAAAGGGTTTTGTGTTTGTTGTGAATGAGGGAAGTGCCTGAGAATTAAAGTTTTTATTGAGGAGTTTTTATTGATGAGTTTTTATTGGTGAGTTTTTATTTGATGAGTTTTTATCGATGAGTTTTTATTTGGTGAGTTTTTATTGATGAATTTTTATTGGTGAGTTTTAATTGATGAGTTTTAATTGATGAATTTATAACTGATGAATTTATAATTGATGAGTTTCTATCGATGAGTTTTTATTGATGAATTTTTTATTGATGAGTTTTTATCGATGAGTTTTTATTGATGAATTTTTATTGATGAGTTTTTATTGATGAGTTTTTATTTGCTGAGTTTTTACTGATGAATTTTTATTGGATGAGTTTTTATGGATGAGTTTTTATTGATGAATTTTTATTGATGAGTTTTTATGGATGAGTTTTTATTGATGAATTTTTATGGATGAGTTTTTATTGATGAGTTTTAATTGATGAATTTTAATTGATGAAATTATAATTGATGAATTTTTATTGGTGGGTTTTTATTGATGAATTTTTATTGATGAGTTTTTATTGATGAATTTTTATTGATGAGTTTTTATTGATGAATTTGTATTGATGAGTTTGTATTGATGAGTTTGTATTGATGAGTTTGTATTGATGAGTTTGTATTGATGAGTTTTTATTGATGAATTTTTATTGATGATTTTTATTGATGATTTTTATTGATGAGTTTTTATTGATGAGTTTTTATTGATGAGTTTTTATTGATGAGTTTTTATTGATGAGTTTTTATTGATGAATTTTTTATTGGTGGGTTTTTATTGATGAGTTTTTATTGATGAGTTTTTATTGATGATTTTTTATTGATGAATTTTTATTGATGAGTTTTTATTGGTGGGTTTTTATTGGTGAGTTTTTATCGATGAGTTTTTATCGATGAGTTTTTATTGATGAGTTTTTATTGATGATTTTTATTAATGATTTTTTATTGATGAATTTTTACTGATGAGTTTTTATTGATGAGTTTTTATTGATGAGTTTTTATCGATGAGTTTTTATTTGCTGAATTTTTATTTGCTGAATTTTTATTTGCTGAGGTTTTATTTGCTGAGGTTTTTACTCTCTGTAGATCTGGACTGAGGCAGGTTTGTGATTATTTCCCAATGAACTGATCACAAATTTAAATTTTCCAGACATGATGTGCAGAAAGAGGAACCTGGTCCTTCCTACCAGAAAATTTCCCTGAGACAAAGGGAACCAGGGCCAATAATTTGAATTTTTGCTCCCAATTCTGCTTGGAGCATCACCTAAAGAAACAAATTAAAAATTCCAGCTCGGTGAGGCTGTGATGGAATTAAAAATCTTTTTGGGAATGTTCCCCAGGAGGTTCAGCAGCATCTGATGACCATGAGTTTGACCCATCAGCTGATATGTTGGTGCACGATTTCGATGATGAGAGGACATTAGAGGAGGAGGAAATGATGGAAGGAGAGACAAACTTCAGATCTGAAATCGAGGATCTCAACAGGGTAGGTGCAATCACCACAAAACATCCAGGTTTTAATACCAAATTGTATTAAAAATCACCTTCTGGTGGGAATTATTAAAAAAAAAATCATCTTAAAGCTGTTAATAATTAAATATAAAGAGAGGGGGAAAGGGTTGAATAAATTTCCCAAAAATCAGGGGAAATAAATGGTTTATAAATATTAATGATGTGCTTTTTGCATCTCTAGGATTTGCATTATCCAAGTAATATAAAATATTATAATAAATATTATATTATATAATATATATAATATATTTATAATATTTCTATATTAAATATATAAATATTTAATCTATTAAATAATATATTAAAATATAAAATATATTAAAATATCATCTGACTAAAGCTGTGTGTTCCAACTGTACCTGAGTAGTGCCTGTAGGTTTTTATTTCAAACCAAAACCCCTCATAATTCACATTTTTTGTGCATTTTGATACAAATATCTGTCCAATCTAGTGGAGCACCCAGAAAAGTCATTATTTAAATGAGAGATGCAGAAATAATGGCCAAACCCTATTTAGCATGAACATGATGCCAGTAGCATAATCAATAATTAATTCATTGATTGAGTGCAGTTAATCAATATTTCCAATGTAAACTCTAATTTCTCTCTGATAATTCCAAGTTCTGCTGTCACTGCTGTGTTGTCTGCAATTATTTCTTAAATTACCAAGTGGGTTAATTATAAATGCAAAGTAATTGGCCTCCAGGATCATTAATGATTTACAGATGAATATTTGATGTACAAATCCTATTTAATTAAAGTGATCCTGCCAATAGGACTTGACATTGATTTAATTCATTTAATCTGTGTTTCCAGTGGAAATGATATTTTTTTTTTAATCTGCTGATTTCCAGGTTGATTTTAATATATAAATATAGAGATATATAAAGAGAAATAGATATATAAATATATAGATATATAAAGATAAATAAATGTATAAATATATAGATATATCGATATATAAATATAAAGATAAATAAATATATATAAATATATGAATATATAAAGATAAATAAATATATATGTAAATATACAAATAAATATAACTATAAATATATATAAATATAAAGATAAATAAATAAATATATAAATATATGAATATATAAAGATAAATAAATATACAAATATAGAAATATATAAATACATAAAGATAAATAAATATACAAATATATAGATATATCGATATATAAATATAAAGATAAATATATAAATATATAAAAATATATGAATATATAAAGATAAATAAATATACAAATATAGAAATATATAAATATATAAAGATAAAGATAAATAAATATATAAATATATAAACACAAATATAAAGATAAATAAATATATATAAATATATGAATATATAGATATATAAATATATGAATATATAAAGATAAATAAATAAATATATATAAATATATGAATATATAAAGATAAATAAATATGTAATTATACAAATAGATAAATATAACTATAAATAACTATATAAATATACAACTATATTAATATAAAGATAAATAAATATATAAATATAAAGATAAATAAATATATAAAATAAATATATAAAGATATACAAATATAAATAAATATATAAAGATATATAAATATAAATAAATATATAAATATATATTTATATATAAACATAAAGATATGAATATCAATAAATATATAAATATAAAGATAAATAAATATATAAAGATATATAAATATATAAATATAAAGATAAATAAATAAATAATATCTAAGTATAAAGATAAATAAATAGTTGGTGAATCTAAATGTATTTCATGTAGATGAAATGAGGAATGGAGCTCCTCACGTCTCTCATGTGGAGTTTAAATTGAAAATGTGATTTTTTTCTCTTCATTTTCATGTAATTCTCTCACATTAAAACCCTTCAGTTTATCCCCTCATATCCACTGGTTACCTCTGGATATATAGAAAATAAATAAATATATAAAATAAATATATAAAGATAAATATATACAAGTAAATCTATTAATTTTATAATAATAAATATATTTTTAAATAATAAATAAATATTTTATTCAACTTTTCCATTTTTGCAATACCCTGAAGCGTTACAGAAATCCCAATTTCTGTTTTCTCTTGGAATTGCAATGAATTTGAATTTAAGAGCTTTAACCTAAGAAAAATATTGTAAATACAACCCCCTTTTGTAGGTAACACACGTCAGTAACATTCCTGTGCCACAACTCCCAAATACCTAAAAATTCCAGGAAAAATTTAAATTCTCAACTCCATTGGATGGAAAATCAGGATATACAAGTAAATATCTTAATTTTATAATAATAAATATATTTTTAAATAATATATAAATTTTTTTTTCAACTTTTCCATTTTCCCTGAAGCCATGCAGAAATCCCAATTTGTGTTTTCTCTTGGAATTGAAATGAATTTGAATTTAAGAGCCTTAACCTAAGAAAAATATTCTAAATACAACCCCCTTTTGTAGGTAACACACGTCAGTAACATTCCTGTGCCACAACTCCCAAATACCTAAAAATTCCAGGAAAAATTTAAATTTTAATTCTCAGCTCCATTGGATGGAAAATCAGGATATACAAGTAAATCTATTAATTTTATAATAATAAATATATTTTTAAATAATAAATAAATATATTATTCAACTTTTCCATTTTTGCAATACCCTGAAGCCATACAGAAATCCCAATTTGTGTTTTCTCTTGGAATTGCAATGAATTTGAATTTAAGAGACTTAACCTAAGAAAAATATTGTAAATACAACCCCCTTTTGTAGGTAACACACGTCAGTAACATTCCTGTGCCACAACTCCCAAATACCTAAAAATTCCAGGAAAAATTTAAATTTTAATTCTCAGCTCCATTGCATGGAAAATCAGGATATACAAGTAAATATCTTAATTTTATAATAATAAATATATTTTTAAATAATAAATAAATATATTAATTTTTCTCACCTTTTCCATTTTCCCTGAAGCGTTACAGAAATCCCAATTTGTGTTTTCTCTTGGAATTGCAATGAATTTGAATTTAAGAGCTTTAACCTAAGAAAAATATTCTAAATACAACCCCCTTTTGTAGGTAACACACGTCAGTAACATTCCTGTGCCACAACTCCCAAATACCTAAAAATTCCAGGAAAAATTTAAATTTTAATTCTCAACTCCATTGGATGGAAAATCAGGATATACAAGTAAATCTATTAATTTTATAATAATAAATATATTTTTAAATAATAAATAAATATTTTATTCAACTTTTCAATTTTCCCTGAAGCCATACAGAAATCCCAATTTGTGTTTCCTCTTGGAATTGCAATGAATTTGAATTTAAGAGCCTTAACCTAAGAAAAATATTGTAAATACAACCCCCTTTTGTAGGTAACACAGGTCAGTAACATTCCTGTGCCACAACTCCCAAATACCTAAAAATTCCAGGAAAAATTTAAATTTTAATTCTCAGCTCCATTGCATGGAAAATCAGGATATACAAGTAAATATCTTAATTTCATAATAATAAATATATTTTTAAATAATATATAAATATTTTTTCAACTTTTCCATTTTCCCTGAAGTGTTACAGAAATCCCAATTTGTGTTTTCTCTTGGAATTGCAATGAATTTGAATTTAAGAGCTTTAACCTAAGAAAAATATTCTAAATACAACCCCCTTTTGTAGGTAACACACGTCAGTAACATTCCTGTGCCACAACTCCCAAATACCTAAAAATTCCAGGAAAAATTTAAATTTTAATTCTCAGCTCCATTGGATGGAAAATCAGAATATACAAGTAAATATCTTAATTTTATAATAATAAATATATTTTTCTCACCTTTTCCATTTTCCCTGAAGCGTTACAGAAATCCAAATTTGTGTTTTCTCTTGGAATTGAAATGAATTTGAATTTAAGAGCCTTAACCTAAGAAAAATATTGTAAATACAACCCCCTTTTGTAGGTAACACAGGTCAGTAACATTCCTGTGCCACAACTCCCAAATACCTAAAAATTCCAGGAAAAATTTAAATTTTAATTCTCAGTTCCATTGGATGGAAAATCAGGATATACAAGTAAATCTATTAATTTTGTAATAATAAATATATTTTTAAATAATATATAAATATTTTTTCAACTTTTCCATTTTTGCAATACCCTGAAGCGTTACAGAAATCCAAATTTGTGTTTTCTCTTGGAATTGCAATGAATTTGAATTCAGGAGCCTTAACCTAAGAAAAATATTCTAAATACAACCCCCTTTTGTAGGTAACACACGTCAGTAACATTCCTGTGCCACAACTCCCAAATACCTAAAAATTCCAGGAAAAATTTAAATTTTAATTGTCAACTCCATTGGATGGAAAATCAGGATATACAAGTAAATCTATTAATTTTATAATAATAAATATATTTTTAAATAATATATAAATATTTTTCTCACCTTTTCCATTTTTGCAATACCCTGAAGCCATACAGAAATCCCAATTTGTGTTTTCTCTTGGAATTGAAATGAATTTGAATTTAAGAACCTTAACCTAAGAAAAATATTGTAAATACAACCCCCTTTTGTAGGTAACACACGTCAGTAACATTCCTGTGCCACAACTCCCAAATACCTAAAAATTCCAGGAAAAATTTAAATTTTAATTCTCAGCTCCATTGGATGGAAAATCAGGATATACAAACAAATCTATTAATTTTATAATAATAAATATATTTTTAAATAATAAATAAATATATTAATTTTTCTCACCTTTTCCATTTTCCCTGAAGCGTTACAGAAATCCCAATTTCTGTTTTCTCTTGGAATTGCAATGAATTTGAATTTAAGCAGCTTAACCTAAGAAAAATATTGTAAATACAACCCCCTTTTGTAGGTAACACACGTCAGTAACATTCCTGTGCCACAACTCCCAAATACCTAAAAATTCCAGGAAAAATTTAAATTTTAATTCTCAGTTCCATTGGATGGAAAATCAGGATATTCCTGTTCAAAATATCCTGGAGAATATTTGGAAAATTCAAATGATGCTGCCTCTCCTGCCAGGTTTAATTAATTTTCTGAATTAATATTCTAAAATATTAATTCCCATTAAGTGACACCGTGGGGATCAGGGAGTCACCATTTCATTCTGGGTTTTGGTAAAGTTTAACCAAAGAATTGAGGGAGAAAAAGTGGTAAAAGGGCTTAGTTCTTTGAAATGAAATAAAATAAATGAAATGAAATAAAAATAAAAGTAAAAGAAATAAAATGAAGTGAAATGAAATGAAATAAAGTGAAATAAAATTAAATAAAATGTTTAATTTGAGTGAAAATTCAGGGAAATTAAATAAAATGAAATGACGTGAAATAAAATTAAATAAAATGTTTAATTTTAGTGAAAATTAAGGGAAATTGAAATGAAATGAAGTGAAATAAAATTAAATAAAATGTTTAATTTTAGTGAAAATTAAGGGAAATTAAATAAAATGAAATGAAGTGAAATAAAATTAAATAAAATGTTTAATTTGAGTGAAAATTAAGGGAAATTGAAATGAAATGAAATGAAGTGAAATAAAATTAAATAAGATATTTAATTTTAATAAAAATGAAATAAACTGAAACAAAAATAAAATTAAATAAAATATTTAATTTTAATGAAAATAAAATAAATTAAATAAAATATTTAATTTTAATAAAAATAAAAATGAAATAAAATGAAATGAAATATTTAATTTTAATAAAAATGAAATGAAGTGAAATGAAAGAAAGTGAAATAAAATGAAAGAAAATATTTAATTTAATAGAAATAAAATAAAATAAAATGAAAGAAAGTGAAATAAAATGAAATGAAATATTTAATTTTAATAAAAATGAAATGAAATGAAGGAAAGTGAAATAAAATGAAATAAAATATTTAATTTAATAGAAATAAAATTAAATGAAAAGAAATGAAATAAAATATTTAATTTTAATAAAAATAAAATTAAATTAAAAGAAATAAAATATTTAATTTTAATAGAAATAAAATGAAGTAAAATGAAATTAAATTAAAAGAAATGAAATAAAATATTTAATTTTAATAGAAATAAAATGAAGTAAAATGAAATTAAATTAAAAGAAATGAAACAAAATATTTAATTTTAATAGAAATAAAATGAAATAAAAATAAAACTAAATTAAAAGAAATAAAATATTTAATTTTAATAGAAATAAAATGAAATAAAAATAAAACTAAATTAAAAGAAAATATTTAATTTTAATAGAAATAAAATGAAATAAAAATAAAATTAAATGAAAAGAAATGAAGTTAAATAAAATAAAAGTCACAGATAACCCTGATAAACTCTTGTCTTACAGAGCACAACCAACTCCCCTTTTGTCTTTGGGATTATTGGGATGTTCCCAGAAATCAGATCAGGGCAGGCCCTTAGGGTGGGAAGTCTAAAAATATCTGATTATCAACCATGGTGTGCATTAAATCCTAAAAAAACAATTTAGAGCAGATAATAAATAAAGATTTGGGGTTTTGAGAGGGAATTTTTAAATAATCCCTGAAAATTCCTTTTAAGGATGATTGTCCTGAAGGCTGAGGATTAAAAGGGATAAAGGAATTAATTAGCAGAGCCAGCAATTTTTATTAATAATATTTATTAATAGTATAATTAATATATAATTATTTATATTATTTTTATTAATAGTATTTATTATTTTTATTAATACTATTTAGTAATAGTATAAATAGATTAATAAAATCTAATTTAAAGTATTTATTAATAGTATTTATTAGTAATTTTTATTATTAAAAGTAAGTGTTTGAAGCCTTTGTTGTACTTGAATTAATTTGAGAGCTGACAGTATAAACTTAAATGATTTTTTAAATAAATTATTTTAAGGTTTGAGCTGATTTATTTCCAGCTGGGGATGGGTTTGGAGCCAAGCAACTTAAAATAAATGGGAAATAAAAATTCCTGCTGTCCTTCCTTGGATATCAGGGATCCCTGACCCCATCCAAATTGTCAGGAAAAGGAGGGGAGCATTTGGGGTGGAATTTTACATTCCAGAGTTGTGGAATTGTCCCTGGAGAACAATTTCCCTTAAAAGATGGAATTCCACATTCCAGGCAGGTGGAGGAAGTTGGGATTGAGCCGAATTCTTGGAATTCACTGCAGGAATTCCTGCCTTGCATTGGGATCTCAGCATTTCTCCCATTTTTTCCCACCAAATTGTATTAAAAATCACAATTTTTCAGCTGGTTTGGGGCTGTGGAGGGATATTATAAATATATTATAAATACATTATAAATATATAATAAATATATAATATAATATATAATATATAATATATAATATATAATATATAATATATAATATATAATATAATATAATTAATATAAATAAAAATATATTATATTGTATTATTGCAATATATTGCATTATATTATATATTTATAATATGTTTGTATTATATTATATTATTATTATATTATCTATATTAAAAATATTATATTGTCTTATATTAAGATATATTATGAATATAAAATTATTATATATTATATAATTATATAATCAATAGGTATAATATAGTATATATTAATAAATTGATTTGTTTCAATATATTATATATTAATATATTGATTTATTTTAAAATATATATTAATATATTGATTTGTTTAATATATTATATATTTAATATATTGGTTTATTTTAATAGATTATTTATTAATATATTGATTTCTTTTAATATATTATATTTAATATATTGGTTTCTTTTAATATATTATATATTAATAAATTGATTTGTTTTAATATATTACATATTTAATATATTGGTTTATTTTAATAGATTATTTATTAATATATTGATTTGTTTAATATATTATATATTAATATATTGGTTTGTTTTAATATATTATATATTTAATAAATTGATTTGTTTTAATATATTATATATTTAATATATTGGTTTATTTTAATAGATTATATATTTAATATATTGGTTTATTTTAATAGATTATTTATTAATATATTGATTTCTTTTAATATATTATATTAATATATTGATTTCTTTTAATATATTAATATATTGATTTCTTTTAATATATTATATATTTAATATATTGGTTTCTTTTAATATATTATATATTAATATATTGATTTCTTTTAATATACTATATATTTAATATATTGATTTCTTTTAATATATTATTTATTAATATATTGATTTCTTTTAATATATTATTTATTAATATATTGATTTCTTTTAATATATTATATATTTAATATATTGATTTCTTTTAATATATTATATATTTAATATATTGATTTCTTCTAATATATTATTTATTAATATATTGATTTGTTTCAATAATTATTATTTTATTGGGTTATTTTAATATATTATATATTTAATATATTGGTTTATTTTAATAGATTATTTATTAATATATTGATTTGTTTTAATATATTATATTTAATATATTGGTTTATTTTAATAGATTATTTATTAATATATTTATTTGTTTTAATATATTATATTTAATATATTGATTTCTTTTAATATATTATATATTTAATATATTGATTTCTTCTAATATATTATTTATTAATATATTGATTTGTTTCAATAATTATTATTTTATTGGGTTATTTTAATATATTATATATTAATAAATTAATTTATTTTAATACATTATATAAATAGATAACACCAATAAATATTCCCATAAGGAATGTGTTTGCTGTGGGTACTGATGGTGTTTGATAAAACCAAACCCTTTTAAAGAGCTTTATGGCCCCTTGGAGATCCTGTTGGGTTGGAGGTGTGCTGTAAATAAATCAAGGATTGGGAAATCAATGATCCCACATTTTTTTAGGAGTTCAATTGTCCCAATTTTGCCATCCCATCCCTTCTGGAGTGACCATTCCTGGTGTAGGTGCCTGTGATCTCTGATAATTCCTGTGGAATTATCCCTGTTAATTCCCAGTTTTTATTTGGATTTTAGCCAGGAGAGTGACATGTCCATCCAGGAGATCCTGTTGGGGTGGGAGGTGTGCTGTAAATAATCAGGGATTGGGAAATAAATGATCCCACATTTTTCTTGGAGCCCAAACTCCCAATTTTTGCAACCCATCCCTTCTGGAGTGACCATTCCTGGTGAAGGTACCTGTGATCTCTGTGGTTTGATCTCTGATAATTCCTGTGGAATCATCCCTGTTAATTCCCAGTTTTTATTTGGATTTTACCCAGGAGAGTGACATGCCCATCCAGGAGATCCTGTTGGGGTGGGAGGAAATGATTCCCAATAAAGGATTGGGAAATAAATGATCCCACATTTTTCTCAGAGCCCAAACTCCCAATTTTTCCATCCCATCCCTTCTGGAGTGACCATTCCTGGTGAAGGTACCTGTGATCTCTGTGGTTTGATCTCTGATAATTCCTGTGGAATTATCCCTGTTAATTCCCAGTTTTTGTTTGGATTTTACCAGGAGAGTGACATGTCCATCCAGGAGATCCTGTTGGGGTGGGAGGAAATGATTCCCAATAAAGGATTGGGAAATAAATTCTCCTGCAGGAAAAAAACCCCACATTTTTCTTAAGAGCCCAAACTTCCAAATTTTGCCATCCCATCCCTTTTGGAGTGACCATTTTTGGTGAAGGTACCTGTGATCTCTGTGGTTTGATCTCTGTGATAATTCCTGTGGAATTATCCCTGTTAATTCCCAGTTTTTGTTTGGATTTTACCAGGAGAGTGACATGTCCATCCAGGAGATCCTGTTGGGCTGGGAGGAAATGATTCCCAATAAAGGATTGGGAAATAAATTCTCCTGCAGGAAAAAAACCCCACATTTTTCTTAAGAGCCCAAACTTCCAAATTTTGCCAATCCACCCCTTTTGGAGTGACCGTTCTTGGTGTTGGTACTTTCAATTCATGTGGTTTTTGGAGAACCTTGATGCTGTGGAGTAATTGCTGTGGAATTATCCCTGTTAATTCCCAGTTTTTATTTGGATTTCACCCAGGAGAGCGACATGCCCATCCAGGAGATCCCGTTGGGGTTGGAGGTGTGCTGTAAATAAATCAAGGATTGGGAAATAAATGATCCAACATTTTTTTGGGAGCCCAAACTTTTCAATTTTTGCAACCCATCCCTTTTGGAGTGACCATTCCTGTGTAGGTGCCCATGATCGCTGTGGTTTGATCTCTGTTAATTTCTGTGGAATTATCCCTGTTAATTCCCAGTTTTTATTTGGATTTTACCAGGAGAGCGACATGCCCATCCAGGAGATCCTGTTGGGGTGGGAGGAAATCACTCCCAATAAAGGATTGGGAAATAAATGATCCCACATTTTTCTCAGAGCCCAAACTCCCAATTTTTCCATCCCATCCCTTCTGGAGTGACCATTCCTGTGTAGGTGCCCATGATCGCTGTGGTTTGATCTCTGATAATTCCTGTGGAATTATCCCAGTTAATTCCCAGTTTTTATTTGGATTTACCCAGGAGAGTGACATGCCCATCCAGGAGCTGCTGAGCCGCTATGGCTACGATGGCACCGTGCCCCTGCAGGAGGAGGAGGAGGAGGAGGAGGAAGAAGAGGAGGAGGAGGAGGGAGAGGACGATGATGATGTCGATAACGATGACAACAGCGGCTGCAGTGGGGAGAACAAGGTAAATGTGTGCTCATTTGCATATGTAAATGCATCATTTGCATACTGCACTGCTCAGTGTCCCAGGTCAGAGTTAATTTGTAATGGAGTTGGTCTCATAAACCTTGCTTTACTAATTAGGTTTATTCTTAATTACCCATCTGAATTGCTCTTAATTGCTCTTAATTCCATCCCTCTCATCCCATACTGAGGCAGTTTAAAATCCAGGGTGCAATAACTGCAGCACCACTGCAGCTCTGCCTGCCCCCAGTGCAGCTGTGGGTGCAATAACTGCAGCACCATTGCAGAGCTCCCTGCCCCCAATGCAGCTGTGGGGTTGCAATAACTGCAGCACCATTGCAGCTCTCCCTGCCCTGGGCTCAGTGCAGCCATGGGGTTGCAATAACTGCAGCACCATTGCAGCTCTCCCTGGTCCCAGTGCAGCTGTGGGTGCAATAACTGCAGCACCATTGCAGCTCTCCCTGCCCCAGTCCCCAGTGCAGCTGTGAGTGTGCAATAACTGCAGCACCATTGCAGCTCTCCCTGCCCCAGTCCCCAGTGCAGCTGTGTGGGTGCAATAACTGCAGCACCAGTGCAGCTCTCCCTGCCCTGGGCTCAGTGCAGCTGTGTGGGTGCAATAACTGCAGCACCAGTGCAGCTCTCCCTGCCCTGGGCTCAGTGCAGCTGTGTGGGTGCAATAACCGCAGCACAATTGCAGTTTTCCCTGCCCCAGCCCCAGTGCAGCTGTGGAGTTGCAATAACTGCAGCACCAGTGCAGCTCTGCCTGCCCTGGGCTCAGTGCAGCTGTGTAGGTGCAATAACTGCAGCACCAGTGCAGCTCTCCCTGCCCCAGCCCCAGTGCAGCTGTGTGGGTGCAATAACTGCAGCACCAGTGCAGCTCTCCCTGCCCCAGCCCCAATGCCGCTGTGGGGTTGCAATAACTGCAGCACCAGTGCAGCTCTCCCTCCCCAGCCCCAATGCAGCTGTGTGGGTGCAATAACTGCAGCACCAGTGCAGCTCTCCCTGCCCCAGCCCCAATGCAGCTGTGGAGTTGCAATAACTGCAGCACCAGTGCAGCTCTCCCTGCCCCAGCCCCAATGCAGCTGTGAGGGTGCAATAACTGCAGCACCAGTGCAGCTCTCCCTGCCCTGGGCTCAGCTCTATTTTTATTCTCCTTTAAGCTGCACACGTGACAGAGCTCTGCTGCCTGCTGGGCCTGATGCTCCACAAACACCTCACTAAATACACAAACTGCAGCCTTGGAACACCAAAAATGCATTTAAAAATATATTTATAATTTACCTTTTCTCTGCTTCTAATAATTCCTCTACTTGTGGTGGTTTGGCTACAAAGAAAGGAATTTATTCCAATTTTTGGTGTTATTATTGTTTGGTGGTAATATTTTAATGAAATGAAATTCAATAAAAACCACAAAGATCAAAGAAAGCAAATATTTAAATTTTATCTACTTACAAACCTTGGAGTATGTTCACACATTAAAAAGTTATTAATAAAGGAATAAAGGAATTTATTCTAATAAAGGAAATTTATTCTAATAAAGGAAATTTATTCTAATAAAGGAATTTATTCTAATAAAGGAAATTTATTCTAATAAAGGAAATTTATTCTAATAAAGGAATTTATTCTAATAAAGGAATTTATTCTAATAAAGGAATTTATTCCAATTTTTGGTGTTATTATTGTTTGGTGGTAATATTTTAATGAAATGAAATTCAATAAAAACCACAAAGATTAAAAAATGCAAATATTTAAATTTTATCTACTAAAAAACAACCTTAGAGTATGTTCACACATTCAAAAGTTATTAATAAAGGAATAAAGGAATTTATTCTAATAAAGGAATTTATTCTAATAAAGGAAATTTATTCTAATAAAGGAATTTTTTCTAATAAAGGAATTTATTCTAATAAAGGAATTTATTCTAATAAAGGAAATTTATTCTAATAAAGGAATTTTTTCTAATAAAGGAATTTATTCTAATAAAGGAATTTATTCTAATAAAGGAAATTTATTCTAATAAAGGAATTTATTCTAATAAAGGAAATTTATTCTAATAAAGGAATTTATTTTAATAAAGGAATTTATTCTAATAAAGGAAATTTATTCTAATAAAGGAATTTATTCTAATAAAGGAATTTATTCTAATAAAGGAATTTATTCCAATTTTTGGTGTTATTATTGTTTGGTGGTAATATTTTAATGAAATGAAATTCAATAAAAACACAAAGATCAAAAAAAGCAAATATTTAAATTTTATCTACTTACAAACCTTGGAGTATGTTCACACATTAAGAAGTTATTAATAAAGGAATAAAGGAATTTATTCTAATAAAGGAAATTTATTCTAATAAAGGAATTTATTCTAATAAAGGAATTTATTCTAATAAAGGAAATTTATTCTAATAAAGGAATTTATTCTAATAAAGGAATTTATTCTAATAAAGGAATTTATTCTAATAAAGGAAATTTATTCTAATAAAGGAAATGTATTCTAATAAAGGAATTTATTCTAATAAAGGAATTTATTCTAATAAAGGAAATTTATTCTAATAAAGGAATTTATTCCAATTTTTGGTCTTTGTTCCAAGCCAACCCTGCTGTTCTGTGGGGTTGAACCACTCAACTCACGTGGATTTTTATGGAAGGCACCATTTCCATCTAAATCCCTAATTATTGAAATTATTGAAATTATTGAAAATAAGAAAGGGTTTTAAAGACCAAAGTAAAATATTTATAATCTTCCTTTTCTCTGCTTGTCATAATTCCCCTTGTTGTGGTGGTTTGGCTACAAAGAAAGGAATTTATTCCAATTTTTGGTGTTATTATTGTTTGGTGGTAATATTTTAATGAAATGAAATTCAATAAAAACCACGAGGATTAAAAAAACCAAATATTTAAATTTTATCTACTTAAAAACCAACCTCAGCACGCATTCACACTTTTAAAAAATTCCATTTTATAAAAAATATTGCCCAAATGACATTTCTCACCACCAGGCAGAACTGAGCTGCTGATTTATTTCCCTGTTTAATTTTTATTTTATTTTGTGGCAGGAGGAAACCATCAAAGATTCCTCGGGGCAGGAGGATGAGACCCAATCCTCCAACGATGACCCAGCCCCGTCTGTGGCTTCCCAGGATCCCCAGGAGATCATTCGGCCTCGGCGCTGTAAATATTTCGATACCAGTGAGTCCAGTTCAATCCCCAAAAATCCCAGTTACACCCAGCTCTGGGAGCTCCAGTAAGTCCAGTTCAATCCCAGTATCACCCAGCTCTGGGAGCTCCAGTAAGTCCAGTTCAATCCCCAAAAATCCCAGTATCACCCAGCTCTGGGAGCTCCAGTAAGTCCAGTTCAATCCCAGTTACACCCAGCTCTGGGAGCTCCAGTAAGTCCAGTTCAATCCCAGTTACACCCAGCTCTGGGAGCTCCAGTAAGTCCAGTTCAATCCCCAAAAAATCCCAGTTACACTCAGCTCTGGGAGCTCCAGTAAGTCCAGTTCAATCCCAGTTACACCCAGCTCTGGGAGCTCCAGTAAGTCCAGTTCAATCCCAGTATCACCCAGCTCTGGGAGCTCCAGTAAGTCCAGTTCAATCCCCAAAAATCCCAGTTACACTCAGCTCTGGGAGCTCCAGTAAGTCCAGTTCAATCCCAGTATCACCCAGCTCTGGGAGCTCCAGTAAGTCCAGTTCAATCCCAGTATCACCCAGCTCTGGGAGCTCCAGTAAGTCCAGTTCAATCCCAGTATCACCCAGCTCTGGGAGCTCCAGTAAGTCCAGTTCAATCCCAGTTACACTCAGCTCTGGGAGCTCCAGTAAGTCCAGTTCAATCCCCAAAAATCCCAGTTACACCCAGCTCTGGGAGCTCCAGTAAGTCCAGTTCAATCCCAGTATCACCCAGCTCTGGGAGCTCCAGTAAGTCCAGTTCAATCCCAGTTACACTCAGCTCTGGGAGCTCCAGTAAGTCCAGTTCAATCCCAGTATCACCCAGCTCTGGGAGCTCCAGTAAGTCCAGTTCAAAACCCAAAAATCCCAATATTTTAAAATTTGAAGAATTTTAAATTTTTAAATTTGAAGAAATTTTCAATTTTAAGAACTTTAGGTTTTTACATTTTAAGAATTTTCAAATTTGAAGAATTTTACATTTTTCAATTAAAGGAATTTTTGAAATTTGAAGAATTTTAGATTTTTAAATTTGAAGAATTTTAGGTTTTAAAATTTGAAGAATTTTTCAATTCAAAGAATTTTACATTTTTAAATTTGAAGAAATTTTCAATTTGAAGAACTTTAGGTTTTTCCATTTTAAGAATTTTTAAGTTTTTAAATTTGAAGAATTTTAGATTTTTGCATTTAAAGAATTTTTCAATTTGAAGAACTTTAGGTTTTTACATTTGAAGGACTTTTAAATTTTTAAATTTGAAGAATTTAAAATTTTTAAATTGAATTTTTCTATTCAAAGAATTTTAAATTTTTCAATTAAAGGAATTTTTCAATTTGAAGAATTTTAGATTTTTGAATTTGAAGAATGTTTCAATTTGAAGAATTTTACATTTTTAAATTTGATGAACTTAAATTTTTAAATTAAAGGAATTTTTCAAATTGAAGAATTTTAAATTTTTCAATTTGAAGAATTTTTTTAATTTGAAGAATTTTACATTTTAAATTTAAAGAATTTTAAATTTTTCAATTAAAGGAACTTTTCAAATTGAAGAATTTTAAATTTTTCAATTTGAAGAATTTTTTTAATTTGAAGAATTTTACATTTTAAATTTAAAGAATTTTAAATTTTTCAATTAAAGGAATTTTTCAATTTGAAGAAATTTAAGTTTTTAAATTAAAGGAATTTTTTCAATTTGAAGAATTTTTCAATTTGAAGAATTTTGAATTTTTAAATTAACGGAATTTTTAAATTTGAAGAATTAAACATTTTTAATTTTGAAGAAATTTTCAATTTGAAGAATTTTTCAATTTGATGAATTTTAAATTTTTTTAATGCTGTTTGCTCACATCCTGTATAGAAACCAGCACCTTGTGAAAAGTTAATAATAAAGGATAATAAAGAGCTCAACATTCCTGCCAATCCTTATCCCAAATAATCTCCTGGAAGTGCTGCTGTCCATCCCAGATTTTTCCCTCCTCCTGCTGAATTCTACCTGAAATTCCCTGGAAAAAACCAGAAATAACCAAGCCAGGAGCTGATGGAAAAGGGGTTAAAACCCACAAAAATATTCCCCTAAAAATTCAGGATAAAATTGGATTGGGGAATCATTTAAAGCTGGGAGAAATCTGAATTTTGTGACAAAACTTAGGAATAATTTTATTTATTTGTTATTTATGTTTTCATGTCTCAGAGCCTGGTTTATATCTTAACCCCAATGTGGGTGGGTCATTTTTTAATCTCCATAAATGTCCCCAAAAGTGTCCCCAACCCTGCTGGGGGTGAGATAAGGAGGGAGGAGGGCTGGGCTGTGCTTCAATGTCTGCAAAATTCCTTGCAGATAGTGAAATAGAGGAGGAATCTGAAGAAGATGAAGATTATATTCCATCAGAAGATTGGAAAAAGGTAAATATTCCTGAATAATTAATGGCAATAATATAATCAAGAAATATAGAATAGGAAATAAATCTAGAGTAGAAAAAATATAGAATAGAAAATGAATATATAGTGGAAAATAAATACAGAAAATAAAGATATAATGGAGAATAAATATGGAAAATAAATCTAGAATGGAAAATAAATCTAGAATGGAAAATAAATCTAGAATAGAAAATAAATATATAATGGAAAAAAAATATAGAATGGAGAATAAATCTAGAAAATAAATATATAATGGAAAATAAATATGGAAAATAAATATATAATGGAGAATAAATATATAATGGGGAATACATATAGAAAATAAAGATATAATGGAAAATAAAGATATAATGGAAAATAAATCTAGAAAATAAATATATAATAGAAAATAAATATAGAATGGAAAAAATCTAGAATAGAAAATAATTACATTATAGAAAATAAATATATAATGGAGAATACATAAAGAAAAGAAATATAGAATGGAAAATAAATATATAATGGAAAATACATTATAGAAAATAAATATATAATAGAAAATAAATATATAATGGAAAATAAATCTAGAAAATAAATATATAATAGAAAAGAAATATAGAATGGAGAATACATATAGAAAATAAATCTAGAATGGAAAATAAATCTAGAAAATAAATATATAATGGAAAATAAAGATATAATGGAGAATAAATATAGAAAATAAATCTAGAATGGAAAATAAATATATAATGGAGAATAAATCTAGAATAGAAAAAATGTAGAATAGAAAATAAATACATTATAGAAAATAAATATATAATGGAAAATAAATATAGAAAAGAAATATATAATGGAGAATAAATCTAGAAAAGAAATATATAATGGAGAATAAATATATAATGGGGAATACACATAGAAAATAAATATAAAATAGAAAATAAATATATAATGGAAAATAAATCTAGAAAATAAATATATAATAGAAAATAAATATATAATGGAGAATAAATATAGAAAATAAATATAGAATGGAAAATGAATATATAATGGAGAATAGATATAGAAAATAAATATAGAATGGAAAATAAATATATAATGGAGAATAAATCTAGAAAATCAATATAATGGAGAATAAATCTATAATGGGGAATACATATAGAAAATAAATATAAAATAGAAAATAAATATATAATGGAAAATAAATCTAGAAAATAAATATATAATAGAAAATAAATATATAATGGAGAATACTTATAAAAAATAAATATAAAATAGAAAAGAAATATATAATGGAGAATAAATCTAGAAAATAACTATATGATAGAAAATAAATATATAATGGAAAACAAATCTATAAAATAATTATATAATAGAAAATAACTATATAATAGGAAATAATTTGTCCCTGGGTGACTCTGAGCTCTGCAGAGCACCCAAATCAGTTTTCCCTCATAATTAGCAGAGTTTGGGTAATGAGAAATCTTTAAATCCTCCCCAAACAATAAAAAACCCATTTCTATGTAGTTATTTTAAATTTTGAACCTGCTGATTGCATTTTTTTACATTTTAAACAATGAAAATTTTAAGAGGGGAGGACAAAAGTTGTGTTCATGCTAACAAAAAAAAAAATCTCAGGTTTATTTCACTTTTTCTTTTTCTTTCCCCCCAGGAAATCATGGTGGGCTCCATGTTTCAAGCTGAAATTCCAGCTGGCACCTGCAAATACAGAGAGAATGAAAAAGGTGAGATTGGAGCATTTATTTATTTATTGTTGTTTAGAATTAATGTCCAACAAGGAGAAAAAAAAGATTTAATTGATGTCACGTGTCTTTAATTAATGAGTGATAATTAGAGCCACCATCATTAAATTACTGCTCATCCTGTGATTCAACAGAGCTGGAGGAAGAGATAAAAAAGGGATTTTATTCTTCCTCTTTTTAACCCTTAAATTCTGATTTTTGATCCACACAAGCTGCAACCTCTCCACTTGGAGATTTCTTTTATGGAAAATCAAACAGCAAATGGAGAAATTGGATTATCCCATTAAAAATTGAAATTGGATTATCCCATTAAAAATTGAAATTGGATTATCCCATTAAAAATTGAAATTGGATTATCCCATTAAAAATTGAAATTGGATTATCCCATTAAAAATTGAAATTGGATTATCCCATTAAAAATTGAAATTGGATTATCCCATTAAAAATTGAAATTGGATTTCACATTAAAAATTGAAATTGGATTATCCCATTAAAAAATGAAATTGGATTTCACATTAAAAATTGAAACTGGATTATCCCATTAAAAATTGAAATTGGATTATCCCATTAAAAATTGAAATTGGATTATCCCATTAAAAATTGAAATTGGATTATCCCATTAAAAATTGAAATTGGATTATCCCATTAAAAATTGAAATTGGATTATCCCATTAAAAATTGAAATTGGATTATCCCATTAAAAATTGAAATTGGATTTCACATTAAAAATTGAAATTGGATTATCCCATTAAAAATTGAAATTGGATTTCACATTAAAAATTGAAATTGGATTATCCCATTAAAAATTGAAATTGGATTTCACATTAAAAATTGAAATTGGATTTCACATTAAAATTGAAATTGGATTCCATTAAAAATTGAAATTGGATTATCCATTAAAAATTGAAATTGGATTATCCCATTAAAAATTGAAATTGGATTATCCCATTAAAAATTGAAATTGGATTATCCCATTAAAAAATTGAAATTGGATTATTCCATTAAAAATTGAAATTGGATTATCCCATTAAAAATGGAAATTGGATTATCCCATTAAAAATGGAAATTGGATTATCCCATTAAAAATGGAAATTGGATTTCACATTAAAAATGGAAATTGGATTATCCCATTAAAAATTGAAATTGGATTATCCCATTAAAAATTGAAATTGGATTATCCCATTAAAAATTGAAATTGGATTATCCCATTAAAAATTGAAATTGGATTATCCCATTAAAAATTGAAATTGGATTATCCCATTAAAAATTGAAATTGGATTTCACATTAAAAATTGAAATTGGATTATCCCATTAAAAATTGAAATTGGATTATTCCATTAAAAATTGAAATTGGATTATCCCATTAAAAATTGAAATTGGATTATCCCATTAAAAATTGAAATTGGATTATCCCATTAAAAATGGAAATTGGATTATTCCATTAAAAATTGAAATTGGATTATCCCATTAAAATTGAAATTGGATTATCCCATTAAAAATGGAAATTGGATTATCCCATTAAAAATGGAAATTGGATTTCACATTAAAAATGGAAATTGGATTATCCCATTAAAAATGGAAATTGGATTATCCCATTAAAAATGGAAATTGGATTATCCCATTAAAAATTGAAATTGGATTATCCCATTAAAAATTGAAATTGGATTATCCCATTAAAAATGGAAATTGGATTATCCCATTAAAAATGGAAATTGGATTATCCCATTAAAAATTGAAATTGGATTTCACATTAAAAATTGAAATTGGATTATCCCATTAAAAATTGAAATTGGATTTCACATTAAAAATTGAAATTGGATTATCCCATTAAAAATTGAAATTGGATTTCACATTAAAAATTGAAATTGGATTTCACATTAAAAATTGAAATTGGATTATCCCATTAAAAATTGAAATTGGATTATCCCATTAAAAATTGAAATTGGATTATCCCATTAAAAATTGAAATTGGATTATCCCATTAAAAATTGAAATTGGATTATCCCATTAAAAATTGAAATTGGATTATCCCATTAAAAATTGAAATTGGATTTCACATTTTGTCCCTGTTCAATCAGGAATAAAAAGTTCTGCTTTTGTGGATTTAGGTTTTTTCCCCTCATCCCAAGCTGGATGCTGTCAGGAAAGGCAGAAAGGAAATTTTCCTGATTGTTCAGCCCATTCCTAAAATTTTGCTCACACTGCAGGTCAAGGAGAAGGGAATTTTTTTTTGGAAGTTTTGTGTATTTGAGTTTTTAAATCATCACCACAAGAGCTGGAGCTTTCCTAGAATCCAGGCTGGTGCTACATTATCTCATTGCCCAGAGAGGTTGTGGATTCTCCTGGAATGAATTGTCCTCTGGAATTATACCTGGAATGAGTTATCCCCTGGAATTATCCCCTGGAATTATCCCTGGAATTAATTATCCCCTCGAATTATCCCTGGAATTATCCCTGGAATTAATTATCCCCTGGAATTATCCCTGGAATTATCCCTGGAATTAATTAGCCCCTGGAATTATCCCTGGAATTAATTATCCCCTGGAATTATCTCCTGGAATTATCCCTGGAATGAATTGTCCCCTGGAATTAATTATCCCCTGGAATTATCCCTGGAATTAATTATCCCCTGGAATTATCCCTGGAATGAATTATCCCCTGGAATTAATTATCCCCTGGAATTATCCCTGGAATTAATTATCCCCTGGAATTATCCCTGGAATTATCCCTGGAATTAATTATCCCCTGGAATTATCCCTGGAATTAATTATCCCCTGGAATTATCCCTGGAATGAGTTATCCCCTGGAATTAATTATCCCCTGGAATTATCCCTGGAATGAGTTATCCCCTGGAATTGTCCCCTGGAATTATCCCTGGAATGAATTATCCCCTGGAATTATCCCTGGAATTATCCCTGGAATGAATTATCCCCTGGAATTATCCCTGGAATTATCCCTGGAATGAATTATCCCCTGGAATTATCCCTGGAATTATCCCTGGAATTAATTATCCCCTGGAATTATCCCTGGAATTATCCCTGGAATTAATTATCCCCTGGAATTATCCCTGGAATTATCCCTGGAATGAATTATCCCCTGGAATTATCCCTGGAATTAATTATCCCCTGGAATTATCCCTGGAATTAATTATCCCCTGGAATTAATTATCCCCTGGAATTATCCCTGGAATTAATTATCCCCTGGAATTATCCCCTGAAATTATTCCTGGAATGAATTATCCCCTGGAATTATCCCTGGGAATTCCCAGGCCAGGCTGGACAGGATTTGGGGAAGCAGAATTCCCTCTCCCAGTGCAATCCATGGAATTGGATGATTTTTAAGATCCCTTGGGATGCAGAATTCCCTCTCCCAGTGGAATCCATGGAATTGGATCATTTTTAAGCAGAATTCCCTCCTCCCAGTGAAATCCATGGAATTGGATGATTTTTAAGCAGAATTCCCTCTCCCAGTGCAATCCATGGAATTGGATCATTTTTAAGCAGAATTCCCTCCTCCCAGTGAAATCCATGGAATTGGATCATTTTTAAGCAGAATTCCCTCTCCCAGTGCAATCCATGGAATTGGATCATTTCTCAGGTCCCTTGGGATGCAGAATTCCCTCTCCCAATGCAATCCATGGAATTGGATCATTTTAGGATCCCTTGGGATACAGAATTCCCTCTCCCAATGCAATCCATGGAATTGGATCATTTTAGGATCCCTTGGGATACAGAATTCCCTCTCCCAATGCAATCCATGGAATTGGATGATTTTTAAGCAGAATTCCCTCTCGCAGTGCAATCCATGGAATTGGATGATTTTTAAGATCCCTTGGGAATAGCAGAATTCCCTCCTCCCAGTGAAATCCATGGAATTGGGTGATTTTTAAGCAGAATTCCCTCTCCCAATGCAATCCATGGAATTGGATCATTTTAGGATCCCTTGGGATACAGAATTCCCTCTCCCAATGCAATCCATGGAATTGGATCATTTTAGGATCCCTTGGGATAACAGAATTCCCTCTCCCAGTGCAATCCTTGGAATTGGATCATTTTAGGATCCCTTGGGATACAGAATTCCCTCTCCCAATGCAATCCATGGAATTGGATCATTTTTAAGCAGAATTCCCTCTCCCAGTTAAATCCATGGAATTGGATCATTTCTCAGGTCCCTTGGGATGCAGAATTCCCTCTCCCAGTTAAATCCATGGAATTGGATCATTTTTAAGCAGAATTCCCTCTCCCAGTGCAATCCTTGGAATTGGATCATTTTAGGATCCCTTGGGATACAGAATTCCCTCTCCCAATGCAATCCATGGAATTGGATCATTTCTCAGGTCCCTTGGGATACAGAATTCCCTCTCCCAATGCAATCCTTGGAATTGGATCATTTCTCAGGTCCCTTCCAACCCAAACCACTCCAGGATTCTCTGAGGGTTCCCAGAACTCTTTTTTTATCTTGAATGAGCATCCAAACATCAGCTGAGTTGGAACCTCTGGAACAAAAACTTCCCAAAAAACCTCCTGGGAGCTGTTCCCAAAGTGTCAAACGAAGCTTCTTTCTTTACCAAACATTTCATCATTGTTTTTACCACTTTTAGGGATTTATTTGGATTTATTTCCATGATAAAATACATTTTCCATGTAGAGATTCCTCTCTCCACCCCTGAGCTCTCCTCATGCTCCCTTCCTGTGCTTTCCCAAGTTTTCCTCTTGGAATCAATCCTCAAATTCCATTCTTGCTGCTCTTTTTAGATTGGATGGATATTTTGCTCCTTTAATAGCCAGAATTTCACTTTATTTTTGTTGCAACCCAAAGCTTGGCTCTTCCAAAGGAAAACTGGGGGATAATCAGGGATATCTCCCTTGGAGCACATTTCTCCATGAATTTTGGGTTATTGTGGCTTCCCTGCTCTCAAACTGCTCTGGAAAAAGTGGAGATGAAAATTCTGGAGTTGCAGGATGAGTTTTAGAATCCAGATCTCAGATCATGGCAGGGATTTGAAGGCAAAGCCCAAAATCCAAACAATTTGGATATTTCCATGATAAAATACATTTTCCATGTAGAGATTCCTCTCTCCACCCCCTGAGCTCTCCCCATGCTCCCTTCCTGTGCTTTCCCAAGTTTTCCTCTTGGAATCAATCCTCAAATTCCATTCTTGCTGCTCTTTTTAGATTGGATGGATATTTTGCTCCTTTAATAGCCAGAATTTCACTTTTTTTTTTGCTGCAACCCAAAGCTTGGCTCTTCCAAAGGAAAATTGGGGGATAATCAGGGATATCTCCCTTGGAGCACATTTCTCCATGAATTTTGGGTTATTGTGGCTTCCCTGCTCTCAAACTGCTGTGAAAGCTCTGGAAAAAGTGGAGATGAAAATTCTGGATGAGTTTTAGAATCCAGATCTCAGATCGTGGCAGGGATTTGAAGGCAAAGCCCAAAATCTAAACCCAAAATCCAAACAATTTGGATTTATTTCCATGATAAAATACTTTTTCCATGTGGAGATTCCTCTCTCCACCCCCTGAGCTCTCCCCATGCTCCCTTCCTGTGCTTTCCCAAGTTTTCCTCTTGGAATCAATCCTCAAATTCCATTCTTGCTGCTCTTTTTAGATTGGATGGATATTTTGCTCCTTTAATAGCCAGAATTTCACTTTATTTTTTTTTGCTGCAACCCAAAGCTTGGCTCTTCCAAAGGAAAATTGGGGGATAATCAGGGATATCTCCCTTGGAGCACATTTCTCCATGAATTTTGGGTTATTGTGGCTTCCCTGCTCTCAAACTGCTGTGAAAGCTCTGGAAAAAGTGGAGATGAAAATTCTGGATGAGTTTTAGAATCCAGATCTCAGATCATGGCAGGGATTTGAAGGCAAAGCCCAAAATCCAAACCCAAAATCCAAACAATTTGGATCCCTGCATCCATTGGAGCTCCAATGATCTCCCAAGGCTGATCATTATAAAGAATTATTTTATCATGATTTGATTTGATTTGAATTCTTTTCTTGTGAATTCCAATTCTTCATGCAGTGTATGAAAACGATGACCAGCTGCTGTGGAATCCTGATTTTTTAGCAGAGGATAAAGTGATAGAATTCCTCAAGGAAGCCTCGAGGCGCACGGGAGAGGAGAAAGGTTTGGATGCAATTCCAGAGGGGTCTCATATTAAAGACAACGAGCAGGTATGGAAAAATAATCACAATTTGGAGTTTATTTTCTAGAATTAATCATCTTTTTCTTTCATTTTACACCCAGGAGGTAAAATTGAAGTTTTGTTGTTCCTTGTGGAAATGGAACTTGGTGAGGTTTTGGCCTCTCAGTGAATATTGGAAATGTTCACTTGGGTTTGATGTTGCTTTATAGGAAATAAATATATAATAGGAAATAAATATAGAATAGGAAATAAATATAGAATAGAAAATAAATATATAATAGGAAATAAATATAGAATAGAAAAAATTATATAGGAGATAAATATAGAATAGGAAATAAATATAGAATAGAAAATAAATATAGAATAGGAAATAAATAATATAGAATAGGAAATAAAAATAGAATAGGAAATAAATATAGAATAGGAAATAAATATAGAATAGAAAATAAATATGTAATAGGAAATAAATATAGAATAGGAAATAAATATAGAATAGAAAAAATTATATAGAATAGGAAATAAATATAGAATAGGAAATAAATATAGAATAGGAAATAAATATAGAATAGGAAATAAATATAGAATAGGAGATAAATATAGAATAGGAAATAAATATAGAATAGGAAATAAATGTAGAATAGGAAATAAATATAGAATAGGAAATAAATATAGAATAGGAAATAAATATAGAATAGGAAATAAATGTAGAATAGGAAATAAATATAGAATAGGAAATAAATATAGAATAGGAAATAAATGTAGAATAGGAAATAAATGTAGAATAGGAAATAAGTGTAAAATAGGAAATAAATGTATAATAGGAAATAAATATAGAATAGGAAATAAATATAGAATAGAAAATAAATATAGAATAGAAAAAATTATATAGGAGATAAATATAGAATAGAAAATAGATATAGAATAGAAAATAAATATAGAATAGGAAATAAATATGTAATAGAAATAAATATAAAATAGGAAATAAATATATTATAGAAAATAAATATGTAATAGAAAAAATATAATAGAAATAAATATATAATAGGAAATGAATACATAATAGGAAATAAATATATAATAGGAAATAAATATGTAATAGGAAATAAATATATAATAGAAAAATATATCATAGGAAATAAATATGTAATAGGAAATAAATATATAATAGAAGAAAAAGAATAGAAAATAAATATATAATAGGAAATAAATATGTAATAGAAATAAATATGTAATAGGAAATTAATATATAATAGGAAAAGAAGAATAGAAAATAAATATATAATAGAAAAAAATAGGAAATTAATATGTAATAGGAAATGAATATATAGTAGGAAATAAATATAGAATAGAAAAAAAGAATAGAAAATAAATATAGAATAGGAAATAAATACGTGATAGGAAATAAATATAGAATAGAAAATAAATATATAATAGAAATAAATATATAATAGAAAATAAATATATAATAGAACATAAATATATAATAGAACATAAATATATAATAGGAAATAAATAAAACCAATTTTTATTTTATATATAAATCTGTGTGAATTAATTCTCTCAGGTACAGAATTTTTCAATTCTGAAATTCTCTATGAATGCACATTTAATTTTTTCTTCATCCCTTAAAAACAACCCTCAACACATCGATTTTACAGAAGTGTGTAGTGGATGGAAAAGTCTCCAAAAAAACTTTTACAGAGGTGTGTGATGGATGAAAAAGTCACGGTGCTTTGGTAGGGGAGTTTTGGTTCTGGAAATTTGGAAATTGAAGTACAGTAAATACATCTGAAATAACACCAGTTATTTTTAATTTGGGGTATCAGGGATTCCATGGGAGTGCTGGGGTCATAAAATGGGAATTTTCCATTTTTAATTTGGGGTATCAGGGGTTCCCTGGGAGTGCTGGGGTGATAAATGTGAATTTTCCATTTTTAATTTGGGGTATCAGGGGTTCCCTGGGAGTGCTGGGGTGATAAAATGTGAATTTTCCATTTTTAATTTGGGGTATCAGGGGTTCCCTGGGAGTGCTGGGGTCATAAAATGGGAATTTTCCATTTTTAATTTGGAATGATAAATGTGAATTTTCCATTTTTAATTTGGAGTGATAAATGTGAATTTTCCATTTTTAATTTGGGGTATCAGGGATTCCCTGGGAGTGCTGGGGTCATAAAATGTGAATTTTCCATTTTTAATTTGGGGTATCAGGGATTGCCTGGGAGTGCTGGAGTGATAAATGTGAATTTTCCATTTTTAATCTGGAGTGATAAAATGTGAATTTTCCATTTTTAATTTGGGGTGATAAATGTGAATTTTCCATTTTTAATCTGGAATGATAAATGTGAATTTTCCATTTTTAATCTGGAATGATAAAATGTGAATTTTCCATTTTTGATCTGGAGTGATAAAATGTGAAATTTCCATTTTTAATCTGGAGTGATAAATGTGAATTTTCCATTTTTAATCTGGAATGATAAAATGTGAATTTTCCATTTTTAATCTGGAATGATAAAATGTGAATTTTCCATTTTTAATCTGGAATGATAAACGTGAATTTTCCATTTTTAATGTGGAATGATAAACGTGAATTTTCCATTTTTAATGTGGAGTGATAAATGTGAATTTTCCATTTTTAATCTGGGATGATAAATGTGAATTTTCCATTTTTAATCTGGGTTATCAGTGATTCTCTGGCCATGTTGGAATGATAAAATTTGGATTTTCCATTTTTAATCTGGAATGATAAAATGTGAATTTTCCATTTTTAATCTGGAGTGATAAATGTGAATTTTCCATTTTTAATCTGGGATGATAAAATGTGAATTTTCCATTTTTAATCTGGAATGATAAAATGTGAATTTTCCATTTTTAATCTGGGGTGATAAATGTGAATTTTCCATTTTTAATCTGGAATGATAAATGTGAATTTTCCATTTTTAATCTGGAATGATAAAATGTGAATTTTCCATTTTTAATCTGGAATGATAAAATGTGAATTTTCCATTTTTAATCTGGAGTGATAAAATGTGAATTTTCCATTTTTAATCTGGAGTGATAAATGTGAATTTTCCATTTTTAATCTGGAATGATAAAATGTGAATTTTCCATTTTTAATCTGGGATGATAAATGTGAATTTTCCATTTTTAATCTGGAGTGATAAATGTGAATTTTCCATTTTTAATCTGGAATGATAAAATGTGAATTTTCCATTTTTAATCTGGGATGATAAAATGTGAATTTTCCATTTTTAATCTGGGATGATAAATGTGAATTTTCCATTTTTAATCTGGAATGATAACATTTGCATTTTCCTCTCTTGCAGGCTCTCTATGAACTGGTGAAATGCAATTTTGACACAGAGGAATCCTTGAGGAGGCTGAGGTTTAATGTCAAAGCAGCCAGAGGTGAGAACGCCCCAAAAATGAATTTAAATTCCGAAATTTTAATTTAATTTCTTACCCACATGAAGATTTGCTGGCAGCAGGGTTAATTTGAGTTTTATTTAAATGAGCTCAGTGAATCTCTGGTTGTTTTTGGGAGAATGGAATTAATTCTCAGCTGGGGAAATTCTCTTCCTGACCAGATCTGGGATTTCAGCAGCAACTCCAAATTAAAATTATTTCTTTACACAGCACAGGAAATGCTGATTTTTTATTGATGATATTGATTTTATTGATGGATGTGATTATTTTTAGGTGTTTGATTGTGCTCTTCCAGACCTTGCAGTCATCAAAGGGAATGCAACAAACATGAGACGTGAAATAATTCTGAATAAAGGAGCAAATTAACCTTTTATTTTATAAAAATAACATTAAAAACTCTGATATGTAAAAATTAAATAATCCTAAATAAAGGAGAATAAAAACTTTTTATTTTCCAAAGTATAATATTACAGACCCCAATACATAAAATAAAATAATCCTAAATAAAGAGGCAAATAAACCTTTTTATTTTATAAAATATGACATTAAAAACTGTGATATGTAAAATAAAATAATTCTGAATAAAGGAGCAAATTAACCTTTATTTTTACATAAATAACATTAAAAGTCCTGATATGTAAAATTAAATAATCCTAAATAAAGGAGAATAAAAACTTTTTATTTTCCAAAGTATAACATTACAAATCCCAAATACATAAAATAAAATAATCCTAAATAAAGAGGCAAATTAACCTTTTAATTTCCCAAAATAACATTAAAAGTCCTGATACCCAAAAATTAAATAATCCTAAATAAAGGAGAATAAAAACCTTTTTATTTTCCAAAGTATAACATTACAAACCCCTGATACATAAAATAAAATAATCCTAAATAAAGAGGTAAATTAACCTTTTAATTTCCCAAAATAACATTAAAAGTCCTGATACCCAAAAATTAAATAATCCTAAATAAAGGAGAATAAAAACCTTTTTATTTTCCAAAGTATAACATTACAAACCCCTGATACATAAAATAAAATAATCCTAAATAAAGAGGTAAATTAACCTTTTATTTTCCATAAATAACATTAAATGTCCTGATATGTAAAAATTAAATAATCCTAAATAAAGGAGAATAAAAACCTTTTTATTTTCCAAAGTATAACATTACAAACCCCTGATACATAAAATAAAATAATCCTAAATAAAGGAGAATAAAAACCTTTTTATTTTCCAAAGTATAACATTACAAACCCCTGATACATAAAATAAAATAATCCTAAATAAAGAGGTAAATTAACCTTTTATTTTCCCAAAATAACATTAAAAGTCCTGATACCCAAAAATTAAATAATCCTAAATAAAGGAGAATAAAAACTTTTTATTTTCCAAAGTATAACATTACAAATCCCAAATACATAAAATAAAATAATCCTAAATAAAGAGGCAAATTAACCTTTTATTTTCCATAAATAACATTAAATATCCTGATATGTAAAAATTAAATAATCCTAAATAAAGGAGAATAAAAACTTTTTATTTTCCAAAAATAACATTAAAAGCCCTTGATATATAATTAAATAAAGGAGCAAATAAATCTTTTATTTTACAAAATTAACATTAAAAAGCCTAATATGTAAAATAAAATAATGCTCAATAAAGGAACAAATTAACTTTTTATTTTCCAAAGTGTAGTGTTAAAAATCCTGATACATAAAATAAAATAAATTCCTTATAAGGAATTATAATTCCTTATAATTCCACCTGAATAAAGGAACAAATTAACCTTTAATTTTACATAAATAACATTAAAAACTCTGATATGTAAAAATTAAATAATCCTAAATAAAGGAGAATAAAAACTTTATTTTCCAAAGTATAACCTTACAAATCCCAAATACATAAAATAAAATAATCCTAAATAAAGAGGTAAATTAACCTTTTATTTTCCAAAGTATAACATTAAAAACTCTGATATGTAAAAATTAAATAATCCTAAATAAAGGAGAATAAAAACTTTTTATTTTCCAAAGTATAACATTACAGACCCCAATACATAAAATGAAATAATAAATAAATAAAGAGGTAAATAAACCTTTTATTTTATAAAATATGACATTAAACCCCTGAATTTGGGTTTTAATGGGATCCTGCAGCATTTCCTGTGCTGATATTGACCTGAAAAATCAGTTTATAACAATCCCTAAAAACCAGATCCTCCCATTTCCCAACTTGTCCTTCCAAGGGACAATTCCCATTCTTATACTAAAAATTACACTAAAATTGGACTAAAATTAGATTAAAATTAGACTAAAATTAGATTAAAATTACACTAAAATTAGACTAAAATTAGACTAAAATTGGACTAAAATTATACTAAAATTACACTAAAATTGCACTAAAATTAGACTAAAATTAGACTAAAAATAGATTAAAATTAGATTAAAATTAGATTAAAATTATGCTAAAATTGGACTAAAATTAGACTAAAATTAGACTAAAATTACGCTAAAATTACACTAAAATTACACTAAAATTACACTAAAATTAGACTAAAATTAGACTAAAATTAGATTAAAATTAGACTAAAATTGGACTAAAATGAGACTAAAATTAGACTAAAATTACGCTAAAATTACGCTAAAATTACACTAAAATTACACTAAAATTAGACTAAAATTAGACTAAAATTAGATTAAAATTAGACTAAAATTGGACTAAAATGAGACTAAAATTAGACTAAAATTACGCTAAAATTACATTAAAATTGGACTAAAATTACACTAAAATTAGATTAAAATTACACTAAAATTACACTAAAATTGGGCTAAAATTGGACTAAAATTATGCTAAAATTAGACTAAAATTGGACTAAAATCGGACTAAAATTAGACTAAAATTATGCTAAAATTAGACTAAAAACTAAAATTAAACTAAAATTAGACTAAAATTATGCTAAAATTGGACTAAAATTATGCTAAAATTAGACTAAAATTAGACTAAAATTATGCTAAAATTGCACTAAAATTGCACTAAAATTACACTAAAATTGGACTAAAATTAGACTAAAATGAGACTAAAATTAGACTAAAATTAGACTAAAATTAGACTAAAATTAGACTAAAATTATGCTAAAATTATGCTAAAATTGCACTAAAATTGCACTAAAATTAGACTAAAATTACACTAAAATTAGACTAAAATTGCACTAAAATTAGGCTAAAATTATGCTAAAATTACACTAAAATTACACCAAAATTAGACTAAAATTACACTAAAATTATACTAAAATTGCACTAAAATGAGACTAAAATTGGACTAAAATCACACTAAAATTACAGCAAAATTACACTAAAATTACACCAAAATTACACCAAAATTACACCAAAATTACACCAAAATTCCCATTTTTTCCTAAAAAGTGAAATTCCTGTGGGTGCTTCCTATGGAATCAACATCCACCTCATCCCAGATTTTTTCTGTCCTTCATTTGCCTTTTTTAATGAATTATTTCCTTTATTTTTTAATTTGGGATGTTCCTACAGAAGAATTATCTGTTTGGACAGAAGAGGAGTGCAGGAATTTTGAGCAAGGACTGAAAGTTTATGGCAAAGATTTCCACGTCATTCAGGCAAATAAGGTAAATTTGAATTGCAATTTTTACATTTTAAAACAAATTAATTCTGAATAAATGTATTTCCATGGATAAATTTATTTCATTTTTGCTGTAGGATCACAAAATCCTGGAATGGTTTGGGTTGGAAGGGACCTTAAAGATCCCTTTAATTCCAGGGATGGATCCAGGGATGATTTTTTTCCCAATATTTCCATCCAAATTTGGATTTAATTTGGATTTTTGGGTTTCTCAAAGCCCAGAATTTGTAACTGGAAGTGCAGAAATCCTGGGGGCTGAAAATCCTTGGAATTTTTCCTCCTGGAGCTGCTCCTTCCCTAAGAGCTCCAATCTTTATTCACAAACACCCCAACTTCCATTCCATAAAATAACTCCGAAAATTCCAAATCAATTTTAACATTTTTGAAATTTGAAGGATTTTTCAATTTGAAGAATTTTTCAATTTGAAGAAATTTAAATTTTTTAATTTAAAGATTTTTAAAATTTTTAATTTTTCAATTTGAAGAATTTTTCAATTTGAAGAATTTTAGATTTTTCAATTTGAAGATTTTTTTTAATTTTTAGTTTTTCAATTTGAAGAATTTTTCAATTTGAAGAATTTTAAATTTTTCAATTTGAAGAAATTTAGATTTTTCAATTTGAAGATTTTTTTTAATTTTTAATTTTTCAATTTGAAGAATTTTTCAATTTGAAGAATTTTAAATTTTTCAATTTGAAGAAATTTAAATTTTTCAATTTGAAGAAATTTAGATTTTTAAATTTAAAGATTTTTTTTAATTTTTAATTTTTCAATTTGAAGAATTTTTCAATTTAAAGAATTTTATATTTTTCAATTTGAAGAAATTTAAATTTTTCAATTTGAAGAAATTTAGATTTTTAAATTTAAAGATTTTTTTTTAATTTTTCAATTTGAAGAATTTTTCAATTTGAAGAATTTTACTTTTTTAAATTTGAAGACTTTTTCAATTTGAAGAATTTTAAATTTTTAAATTTGAAGAATTTTTCAATTTGAAGAATTTTAAATTTTTAAATTTGAAGACTTTTTCAATTTGAAGAATTTCCACTCTTCCAACCACCTCTCACTTCCAATTTCACCCATTTTTTTGCTATAAAATCTGAATTTTTTGCCCCCAAACCACCTTTAAATTAACCCAGACTTGTTTGTCTCTGCTCCCAGGTTCGGACCCGCTCCGTGGGGGAATGTGTGGCCTTTTATTACATGTGGAAAAAGTCAGAACGTTACGATTTCTTCGCTCAGCAGACTCGATTTGGGAAGAAAAAATACAACCTGCACCCTGGGGTCACGTAAGATGTGCCTCATTTCATCTTTGGGGGGTTAAATGGGCATTTCTTGTCCTGCTCACAGCTGGAAATTCAGGGATTCACAGCTTGGTTTGCAGCAGCAAAAGAGCCAAAGTGAGAATGTTGTAAGTAAAAATAAATGTTGTAAGTGTGCTTAAATAATCTGAAAAATACGTTTATTATATGTTAATATGTATAGAAAAATATAATGTATAATATATAATATATAATATATATAATATATAATGCATAATGTATAATGTATAATATATAATACATAATATATAATATATGATATATAATATATATGATATATAATATATAATACATAATATAATATATAATGTATAATATGTAATACATAATATATAATATATAATATATGATATATAATATATAATGTATAATATATAATATATAATAAATAATACATAATATATAATGTATAATATATAATGTATAAAATATATAATATATTTTACATAATATATAATGCATAATATATAATATATAATGTATAATGTATAATATATAATGTATAATATATAATATATAATACATAATTTATAATATATAATATATATTATATATAATATATAATATATAATATATAATATATAATATATAATATATAATACATAATATATAATATGTAATATATATTATCTATAATATATAATGTATAATACATATAATACATAATACATAATATATAATATATAATGTATAATACATAATATATAATATATAATATATAATATATAATGTATAAGACATAATATATAATATATAATATATATTATATATAATATATAAATGTTATATTAATTATATTATTAATTAATATTAATATAAATATTATATAGTAATATAGTTATAGATGCATCCCAGCCCCTGCCCACCTTCCCAGGGAGGAATTCCTGCCCAATATCCCATCCAGGCTGGCCATGGACACTGCCAGGGATCCAGGGAATTCATCCCAGCCAGGAATTCCTGTCCAGTATCCCATCCAACCTGGCCTTGGACACTGCCAGGGATCCAGGGAATTCATCCCAGCCAGGAATTCCTGTCCAGTATCCCATCCAGCCTGGCCATGGACACTTCTTGGATTCCCAACTCCTCTGGGAATTCCATCCCAGCCCCTCCCAGGGAGGAATTCCTGCCCAATCTCCCATCCAGGCTGGCCTGGGACACTTCCAGGGATGCAGGGACAACCCCAGCTGTTCTGGGAATTCCATCCCAGCCCCTCCCCACCTTCCCAGCCAGGAATTCCTGCCCAATATCCCATCCAGCCTGGCCAGGGACACTGCCAGGGATTCTGGGGAATTCAACCAAGCCCCTCCCGTCAGGAATTCCTGCCCAATATCCCATCCAGGCTGGCCAGGGACACTGCCAGGGATTCCCAGCTCTTCTGGGAATTTCATCCCAGCCCTTCCCAGCCAGGAATTCCTGCCCAACATCCCATCCAACCTGGGCATGGGCACTTTCAGGGATCCAGGGGAATCCATGCCAGCCCCTCCCAGCCAGGAATTCGTGCCCAATCTCCCATCCAGACTGGCCATGGACACTGCCAGGGATCCAGGGAATTCATCCCAGCCCCTCCCAGGAGGAATTTCTGCCCAATATTCCATCCAGGCTGGCCTTGGACACTGCCAGGGATCCAGGGAATTCATCCCAGCCCCTCCCAGGAGGAATTCCTGCCCAATATCCCATCCAGCGTGGCCATGGACACTTCTGGGATTCCCAACTCTTCTGGGAATTCCATCCCAGCCCCTCCCAGGGAGGAATTCCTGCCCAATATCCCATCCAGGCTGCCTTGGACACTGCCAGGGATCCAGGGAATTCATCCCAGCCCTTCCCAGGGAGGAATTCCTGCCCAACATCCCATCCAACCTGGGCATGGGCAGTTTCAGGGATCCAGGGGAATCCATGCCAGCCCCTCCCAGCCAGGAATTCCTGCCCAATCTCCCATCCAGACTGGCCAGGGACACTGCCAGGGATTCAGGGAATCCATGCCAGCCCCTCCCAGGGAGAAATTCCTGCCCAATCTCCCATCCAGCCTGGCCATGGACACTTCTGGGATTCCCAACTCTTCTGGGAATTCATCCCAGCCCCTCCCAGGAGGAATTCCTGCCCAATATCCTGTCCAGCCTGGCCATGGACACTTCTGGGATTCCCAGCTGTTCTGGGAATTCCATCCCATCCCCTCCCGGCAGGAATTCCTGCCCAGTCTCCCATCCATCCCTGCCCAGTGTGAGTGGATCCCTTTCCCCATCCGCGGGGTGTGCAGGGATGCGTTCAGCCCATCCCGGGGCTTTCCCTGAGCTCCGTGTGTGCAATTCCCGCAGGGATTACATGGATCGGCTCCTGGACGAGAGCGAGAGCGCCGCCTCCAGCCGGGCCCCGTCCCCGCCTCCCACGGCCTCCAACAGCAGCAGCAGCCAGTCCGAGAGGGAGGAGAGGGAGGAGAGCTCCGAGTGCGCCTCGGGCAGCGCCCGCAACGGTGAGAGCGGCCCTGCTGCCCCTGCGGGACAATTCCAGCTGGATTGGGGCTGGGAGAGATCATCCAGGGAATTCCCACCATCCCAGGGAATTCCCACCATCCCTCTGCCTCCTCCTCAGCACAATTCCAGCTGGACTGGGGCTGGGAGAGATCATCCAGGGAATTCCCTCCATCCCAGGGAATTCCCTCCATCCCAGGGAATTCCCTCCATCCCAGGGAATTCCCTCCATCCCAGGGAATTCCCTCCATCCCAGGGAATTCCCTCCATCCCAGGGAATTCCCTCCATCCCTCTGCCTCCTCCTCAGCACAATTCCAGCTGGATTGGGGATGGGAGAGATCATCCAGGGAATTCCCTCCATCCCTCTGCCTCCTCTGCCTCCTCCTCAGCACAATTCCAGCTGGATTGGGGCTGGGAGAGCCCTTCCAGGGAATTCCCTCCATCCCAGGCTGGCCCCTGCTGCCTCTGCGGGACAATTCCAGCTGGATTGGGGCTGGGGGAGATCATCCAGGGAATTCCCTCCATCCCTCTGCCTCCTCTGCCTCCTCCTCAGCACAATTCCAGCTGGATTGGGGCTGGGAGAGCCCATCCAGGGAATTCCCACCATCCCAGGGAATTCCCTCCATCCCTCTGCCTCCTCTGCGGGACAATTCCAGCTGGATTGGGGCCGGGAGAGATCATCCAGGGAATTCCCTCCATCCCAGGGAATTCCCTCCATCCCTCTGCCTCCTCTGCGGGACAATTCCAGCTGGATTGGGGCTGGGGGAGATCATCCAGGGAATTCCCTCCATCCCAGGGAATTCCCTCCATCCCAGGCTGGCCCCTGCTGCCCCTGCGGGACAATTCCAGCTGGATTGGGGCTGGGAGAGCCCATCCAGGGAATTCCCTCCATCCCTCTGCCTCCTCCTCAGCACAATTCCAGCTGGATCTGGGCTGGGAGAGCCCATCCAGGGAATTCCCTCCATCCCTCTGCCTCCTCTGCAGCACAATTCCAGCTGGATTGGGGCTGGGAGAGCCCATCCAGGGAATTCCCACCATCCCAGGCTGCTCCTGGGCACTGCCAGGGATGGAGCAGCCACACTGCTCTGGGAATTCCAGCCCAGCCTCTCCCCACCCTCCCAGGGATGGATTCTTCCCCAATATCCCATCCAGCCCTGGCTTTTTACCAGTTTGAAGCCATTCCCTGTGTCCTGTCCCTCTGTCCCTGTCCCCAGTCCCTCTCCAGCTCTCCTGGAGCCCCTTCAGGCCCTGCCAGGGGCTCTCAGCTCTCCCTGGAGCTTCTCCTCTCCAGGGACAAACAGCCTGTTTCCATTTAAAACTGGTTTTAAAAACCTTTCCATGTTTGCATTTAGGCAGGAACCTTTCCTTGGAGATCTGGGATTTTAACTGAGATTTGTGTGCCCCATTCCAGAGGTGCAATTCCAGTGCTCTGGGGAGTCTGAGCAGGGCTGGGCTCTGGGCAGCTCCTGCTGCCCCTCAGGAGCTTTCCCGAGGGTTTGGAAGGCAGCTGGGAATGGGAGAGGAGCCAGGAGAGCAGAGCTGAGCTGGGGAGGAGCTGGGCACTCACTGGGAGCCTGGAAATCAAAGCTGCACAGAGTGCCCAGGTCAGGAGAGCCCGGCTGCACTTCCAGGGGTTTCTCTGTTCCTTGGGAGGACTTCAGAAACTCCGTGTGTCACATCAATCATGAAGTGAGGAGAAAGAGAAAACCACTGGGTTTTAATTAATTTTTAATTGGAATCCTGCTTTCTCCTTCCTTTTTAATTTGAATTCTTTCCCCTTCCTTTTTCATTCCAATCCTGCTTTCCCATTCCTTTTTCATTCCAATCCTGCTTTCCCATTCCTTTTTCATTCCAATCCTGCTTTCCCATTCCTTTTTAATTCCAATCCTGCTTTCTCATTCCTTTTTAATTCCAATCCTGATTTCCCATTCTATTTTAATTCGAATTCTCTTTCTCCTTCCTTTTTAATTCCAATCCTGCTTTCCCCTTCCTTTTTAATTCCAATCCTGCTTTCCCATTCCTTTTAATTCCAATCCTGCTTTCCCCTTCCTTTTTAATTCCAATCCTGCTTTCTCTTTCCTTTTTAATTCCAACCCTGCTTTCCCCTTCCTTTTTAATTCCAATCCTGCTTTCCCCTTCCTTTTTAATTCAAATCCTTTCTCATTCCTTTTTAATTCCAATCCTGCTTTCCCCTTCCTTTTTAATTCCAATCCTGCTTTCCCCTTCCTTTTTAATTCAAATCCTTTCTCATTCCTTTTTAATTCCAATCCTGCTTTCTCCTTCCTTTTAGATTCCAACCCTGCTTTCCCATTCCTTTTTAATTCCAACCCTGCTTTCCCATTCCATTTTAATTCCAATCCTGCTTTCTCCTTCCCTTTTAATTCGAATTCTCTTTCTCATTCCTTTTTAATTCAAATCCTTTCTCATTCCTTTTTAATTCCAATCCTGCTTTCTCATTAATTTTTAATTCCAACCCTGCTTTCCCATTCCATTTTAATTCCAACCCAGCTTTCCCCACCACCCCAGGGCTGTGGTGCTGCTGCCCTTTGCTGATGGGTTTCTCTCCCCCCAGGTGTCTCTGCCAATGGCCCAGGGGAGCTTCCAGGGAAGGAGGAGGCCAGGCTGGAGGCAGTGCACGCCAATGGACCTTGCAGTGGGAAGAAAACTCCTCACCCTGAGCTGGATACAAACGGCTACGAGCCTGAAAACCTCTGCAGTGAGCCCAAAAACCTCTGCAGTGAGCCCAAAAACCTCTGCAGTGAGCCCAAAAACCTCTGCAGTGAGCCCAAAAACCTCTGCAGTGAGCCCAAAAACCTCTGCAGTGAGCCCAAAAACCTCTGCAGTGAGCCCAAAAACCTCTGCAGTGAGCCCAAAAACCTCTGCAGTGACCCCAAACTCACCCTCTCAGCTTCCAGGAACGAGCCTGAGCTGGAAGAGAAGAGTGAGAGACCCCTGAAAAGGAGAAGAATGAACAGCAATGGGAAGGAGAGTCCAGGGGCATCCGAGTTCTTCCAGGAATCCAACTCACACGGGAAGCTGGAGGAGCTGGAACCTTTGGATGACTGAGAGTGCTGGGAGCTGATTTTATTCCTTGGAGTAAATTTGGGGTGTCTAAAATTTTCAGGGTTGATGGGTTACCTTCCAAAATCCAGTTCCAGAAACAATCTGAGATTTTATTTTATTTTATTTTTATTTTTCATTTCCTGAGACCTTCTAGTTGGCTCTAAAGATCCAAAATATATTTGGGGTTTTTTTTATTCAGTGCTGAAAAAGCAGCAGGAGAATCCTGAATTTCTCAGAGCTGGCAGCTGCAGTTCTGGGATAAATATTGAAGCAAAATAATTGCTGCAAAAATATTCCCAGCCTAATGCATGAAAGAATGCATTAATAGAGGATTTAATGTATAAAAAACCAAATTTAATCAGTGTAGAAGTGAACAAAGCATTTGGGGCTTTGCAGGAAGTTCAAATAAAACAGGAGCAGGCACAGAGACTTCCACTCCTGCTGGAGAGAGGAAAATGTCACCCCATCATTAAGGAACCCTCATGAATCCTGAAAGTTATGAGCACAACTATTTTTATATATATATAGAAGTTTTAAAAGGTAAATAAATAAACCAGGTCAGGTTTGTCTTATGTAAAATTGTTGACATCAATGATGTCTTTCCATTATTCTTTATCTGGGCTAAAGAAATACAATTGTGTATTTTTCCAGATTTCCTTTGTAGCCTTTGAAAGATTTTTACAGTACTTATGTCTTGATTGAACTGTCCTTTCTTAAAACAAAAGCTTGTATAATTTTCTTACCTTGTACAGTTGGTAAACTTTTATGAGAGAGTTGATACCCTGAGTCTAACGTCAGCTTCCTTTTATTTTGCTGAAGTCTTTTCTAAAAAATAAAAACCCAACAAAAACAAAAAAACAAACCCAAACCAAACCAAACCAAAAGTTAATCACCAATTTGTTAATTAAAAAAACAAAACAAAACAAAAACAAACCCAAAGCAAACCAAAAGTTAATCACCAATTTGTTAATTTAAAAAAAAACCCCAACAAAAACCAAACCAAAAGTTAATCACCAACTTGTTAATTTTCTAAAAAAAAAGCAAAACAAAACCCAAACCAAACCAAAAGTTAATCACCAATTTGTTAATTTAAAAAAAAAACAACCCAACAAAAAACAAACCCAAACCAAGTTAATCACCAATTTGTTAATTTAAAAAAAAAACCAACAAAAACCAAACCAAAAGTTAATCACCAATTTGTTAATTAAAAAAAAAAGCAAAACAAAAACCAAACCAAAAGTTAATCACCAATTTGTTAATTAAAAAAAAAAGCAAAACAAAAACCAAACCAAAAGTTAATCACCAATTTGTTAATTAAAAAAAAAAAAAACCAACAAAAAACAAACCCAAACCCAAAACCAAACCAAAAGTTAATCACCAATTTGTTAATTTAAAAATAAAAAAACCCAACAAGAACCAAACCAAACCAAAAGTTAATCACCAATTTGTTAATTAAAAAAACAAAACAAAACAAAAACAAACCCAAACCAAACCAAAAGTTAATCACCAACTTGTTAATTTTCTAAAAAAAACCCAAAACAAACCCAAACCAAAAGTTAATCACCAATTTGTTAATTTAAAAAAAAAACCCAACAAGAACCAAACCCAAACCAAAAGTTAATCACCAATTTGTTAATTTTCAAAAAAAAAACCCAACAAGAACCAAACCCAAACCAAAAGTTAATCACCAATTTGTTAATTTTCTAAAAAAAACCCAAGAACCAAACCCAAACCAAAAGTTAATCACCAACTTGTTAATTTTCAAAAAAAAAACCCAACAAGAACCAAACCCAACCAAAAGTTAGTCACCAATTTGTTAATTTAAAAAAAACCCAACAAAAACCAAACCAAAAGTTAATCACCAATTTGTCAATTTAAAAAAAAAACCCCAACAAAAACCAAACCCAAACTGAAAGTTATTCACCAATTTGTTAATTTTCTAAAACAAAAACAAAACAAAACAAAACCCAAACCAAACCAAAAGTTAATCACCAATTTCTTAATTTTCTAAAAAAAGAAAACCAACAAAAACCAAACCCAAAGTTAATCACCACCTTGTTAATTTTCTTCCCAGAAACAAGTAAATAATTAAGAATGATTAGGAGGCGTTTGATTTTGGCAATGTGGGTTTTTTTCCTTGTTTTATGGTGAAATAATGTTTTGATTTTTGTTTAGCACGCTGCTCACACTGCACACATTTCCTTGTTCTCTTTATTTGGAACTCAGAGAAATTCCCCAGCAGCCAAATTCTCCAGTTTTACTGAACCTCCTTCAAGTTCAGCTGTTCCATCACACCCTGGTTGGTTTTCAGGCACTCAAAGGCTGCACTGCTTGGAAATCCAAAAATTCAAATCTCCTAAAAAAATAAAACCCCACTGGGAACTGGTGCTGGACTGGAATTCCTGAGGACCACAGGGGTGGGTTCAGTGGGCAGAGGTTGGACTTGATGATCTCAGAGGTCTTTTCCAACCTAAAACAAAAAAAAATCCTGGGATTCTGTATTGGTGCACAGGGACACTCACCTGGAGAAGGGAGAGCAGGAATTTCAGACTGAGCTGGGGAGAACTTAACCAAAAAACTCCTCAGCAATAAATGGGAAGTGCCAGCAGCAGCACTGGGAAGTTGTGATGTAGGATTTACATCCAGTGATCAGAAACATCTGAAATCCAAACTCATTTTCACTGAAAAGCTGTGGAGATGTAGGATTTACATTTGAAATCCAAACTCATTTCTACTGAAAATTTGTAGAAATGCAGGATTTACATCCATCAATCTGGAACATTTGAAATCCAAACTCATTTCTACTGAAAATTTGTAGAGATGCAGGATTTACATCCATCAATCTGGAACATTTGAAATCCAAACTCATTTCTACTGAAAATTTGTAGAGATGTAGGATTTACATCCAGTGATCTGGAACATTTGAAATCCAAACTCATTTTGGTTTTGTTTGGTTGGTTTTTTTCAGCCCAGCTCCATTTCTGCTCTATTAAAATTGGGGCTCATTTTTCATTTGTATCATTGATAACCCTGTGCCTCCTCCTCCTCCTCCTCCTCCTCCTCCTCCTCCTCCTTCCCTGGTTATTTTCCCTGCAGGTTGATTTTTGCTCTTTGTGGTTCCAGTTGAACTGAAATGGTTTGAAATGGATTTGAAAGCCTTGGGCTGATCCGGTTTTTCTTCTCCACTTGAACTTCCCTTGGACTTTGTGATCAGGAATGAACCAAAGCTGGGGACGAGGCTGGGCTGTGGATCCCAGCCCTGCTCTGTGGGAGCTCATCAATTAATTCCTGTGTTAATTAAGGAGTGCAGTGATTAATGCCTGAGGCAGAGGTTGCTGTTAATTCTCCCCTCAAGGACGGTTCCACACAAACAAAATCCCATTTTCAGTTGGAAATCCTTCCCAAGAATCCATAGGAGAAACGTTTTTCCCAATGATTTGTCTCAGGCTCGTGTGTGAAATCAGCACTGTGTGAATATTTTCAGGAACGTTGCTTTGGTTTTTATCTTTATTTTTGGTTTTTATTTCTCTTTTCTTTTTTTTTTTTGTGATACTTAGAAGAGACCTGACATTCCATAACCATGTAACGCTCAGCTAGACTTTAAAAATATTTAATTCTGATTTAATTCCTTTTGTTTCTGCTGGTGTTTTATACAACACTTTGTGTTCATGTTTCAGACTGCAGCCACTAGAACTCATTGCACTACTAAAGCTATTGAAAATCCTGGAATCTTCCTAACTTTGCTTTCACTCTCCAAACCCCTCCAGTACAGTTGGGAATCCAGTCCCACAGGAAATCCTGGGGCTTCCCAAAGGGTTCAATAAAATCCCCACAAACACACAAACCCTACAGATTAGTTTGATATTTTTGTATTTTGCACTGTCAATAATTCCCTTCTCTTACTCCCCCTTTCCCTGTCTGCAATTCTGGAAAAGCTTATTAAAATATTTTTAAACTTATTGTCTGCATCCAAAATTCCTGAGTTTTTATTTTTTTGCTCCAGAGGGGTGGAATATTTCTGCTCAGAGGATGGGAGAGCAGTGACTCTGTTACTCTGCACTGAAACCCACAGGGACAAAATTCATTTTTCTGGATCAAATTCCAACTATTTCCTTCCTTCCCCAGACTGTCCCCACATCCCTTTTCCCTTCTCAAGGAATATTCAAAGCTGGAAACCCAAAATTCCCAACCTCACCCTGCTGGGGCTGTGAAGAACCCCCAAAATCCCAGATTTATCCACGCCCAGGGAACAGAGGGGATGAGGCAGGAGCAGCTTTGGTTCATTGGTTTATTGGAAGCAAATACAAAAATACAGAGGCACAAAAATCCTTCCTGCTCTCATTCCTCACATCCACAGCCTGCCAGACATTCAGAGTTTCATCACTAAAATGTTCATTTTCTAAATAGATTCTCTATAGAAAACATTTTTTTATTTTTTAGTCAATTAATAGCGTAGAAAATACTGTTAGAGGAATTCTTGGCTTTCCCAGTGTTTGGGGTCCAGCAGGATCCCAAAAAAAGCTTTAAAAATCCTTCCTTGTTAGGACTGCAAATCTAACCAGTAGATTTAAAAATAAACAGAAAATTATTTTAAAAAACCCAAAAATCCTCTGACAGAATCAAATTCCTGGCTGTGAACTCAGCATGGCAGAGTCGGGAAAAAAAAATGGGATTTGGGAATGCTGCAGCATGGGAGGGACCCAGCAGCACCTGGATACTGGGAACCAGTGCAGGAACCAGTGCAGGGACTGGGGGATTTCTGCACAGCAGGAAGGGTTTGTCACCCTCCCTCCCCTGGGACAAACCGAGGTTTTCCTGGAATTTTGGGACACAAAACCATCAGGAATTTCCTTTTTTCCTGTGCTGGGAGGGGGAATTTGCTGAGGAGCTGCTCCAGGCCACCCCAACTGCTCGTTGGCGCTCCACTGACCACAAAATCCCACAAAAAAAGGGGGAATTGTGGCTCTGGGATTTCTCCAGGAGTTGGATGTTGGAGTTCCCTCTCTCCACACCTTCCCCAGCACTCCAGGCTGGAGCTGCTCCCTCACAAAAAATCCCATTTCCATCCAAAACCTTCCAAGGAACTCCAACAAATTCAGCTTTGCCCAAGAGCAGCTCCAGTTTAAACAAATTTCTCCTAAAAAAAACCCTGGAGAAGCTCTCAGGGTACAAAAATCTCCAAGCACGTTATTTTACTAAAAAGTTTTTTAACCAAGCTGAAAAACAATTTAAAAACCAATTTTAAACCGCAAGACAAGCCCTGGAAACCTTTAAAAAATCCCTGAACACTGCCCAGTGTGTTCCAATTCTTCTTTCAAACCCAGGGGGACTCATTCCATGGAGAACAGGAATTGTGGGGCCAAAAAAGATCGAAATCCTTGTGCCTCCTCCAGGGGTGGCAGCTGCAGAGTCCCTGGATGTGCTGGGATGATGATTTGGTTGTGCTCTGATCCCAGCAGCTTCTCCCTGCTGGATTTTGCCAGCAGCTTTCCCAAATCCAAGGCTGGAATGGCAGGAAAACTCCCCCAGCCTTGGAAAGCCAGAGGTGAACCCAGGAGGGCAAACCCAGCTTGAGAAATGAGTTCATGGAGCAAAGAAACAGAAAATAACAGAACAGCTAAAAAAATTCATTCCAGAGAGCACTGAACTCATCCAGGAGGTTTTAGCCCAGCCCAGGAGCAGCTTCCAGGGAATGGCAGCATCCCTGGATCCTGCAGCATTCCAGAGGGAGCCCAGAGCCAGCCAGGCTGGGATGAGCAAATCCCTGGATCCTGCAGCATTCCAGAGGGAGCCCAGCCCCAGCCAGGCTGGGATGAACAAATCCATGAATCCCACAGCATTCCCATCATTCCAGAGGGAGCCCAGCCAGGCTGGGATGAACAAATCCACGGATCCCATGGAGCAGCTCCAGCCAGGATCAGCCCTGGCCCATCCCTGCCCTGCCCTGCTTGCACCAGCTCAATTAAAAACCCGTTAATTCCTCCCAATCAGACTTAATTAGGCTCATCCCCCCTGCAGGCTGCGTGGATCCTCCCCAGGATTTGTTGGAGGCAGCAATCTGTGCAAATTAATCCCCAGGGCTCCTCCCACGTCCTGCCCACGATGGAGTGAGCACGAAGAGGTCACATCCCAAAAAAATCCCAAAATTTGGAACCTCTCCCTGCTCACACGGAGCTCTTCCCTTTAATGTCCAACTTGCTGCCGGCGTCCGACTCCTTGTTCATCTGCTCCTCACTGAAGGTGATGTACGAGTACACCAGGCTGCCAGCAATGCTGCAAGAGAGGCACGGAATTCCAGGAGAATTCCCAGTTTTCCCACCCAGTTTCCCATCAAACAGCCCAGAAAAGAGACTTTTCTAAAAATTGAATATTAAGAAATATCAGGTGAAAAAATAATTTAAAAAAATCTTCTTGTGCTGCCTTAATTCCAGCAATGCTGCAAGAGAGGCACGGAATTCCATGAAAATTCCCACTTTTCCCACCCAGTTTCCCATCAAACAGCCCTGAAAGGATTTTTCCAAAAGTTGAATAATAAGAAATATCAGGTGAAAAAATCCAAAGAATTTCTTCTGCTGTTGCCTTAATTCCAGCAATGCTGCAAGAGAGGCACGGAATTCCATGAAAATTCCCACTTTTCCCACTCAGTTTCCCATCAAACAGCCCAGAAAAGAGACTTTTCCAAAAGTTGAATAATAAGAAATATCAGGTGAAAAAATCCCCAAATTTTTTCTTTTGCTGCCTGAATTCCAGCAATGCTGCAGGAGAGTCAGGGAACACCTTGGGAATGAGTTCAGCTCCTGGAAAAGCCACAGGGATCTGCTGGAAGCATCAACCTCCATGGAAATTCCCACTTTTCCCACCCAGTTTCCCACCAAACAGCCCAGAAAGGAGACTTTTCTGAAAGTTGAATAATAAGAAATATCAGGTGAAAAAATAATTTAAAAAAAAATCTTGTGTTGCTGCCTTAATTCCAGCAATGCTGCAAGAGAGGCACAGAATTCCAGGAGAATTCCCACTTTTTCCAGCCAGTTCCCCACCACACAGCCCAGAATGGACTTTGCCAAAAATTGAATAATAAGAAATATCAAGTGAAAAAATAAAAATAAAAAATCTTCATTTGCTGCCTGAATTCCATGAACAGAGCATGAACAAAGCATGAACAAAGCATGAACAGAGCATGAACAAAGCATGAACAGAGCATGAACAGAGCATGAACAGAGCATGAACAGAGCATGAACAGAGCATGAACAAAGCATGAACAGAGCGTGAACAAAGCATGAACAAAGCATGAACAGAGCATGAACAGAGCATGAACAAAGCATGAACAGAGCGTGAACAAAGCATGAACAAAGCATGAACAAAGCATGAACAGAGCATGAACACAGCATGAACAAAGCATGAACAAAGCATGAACAGAGCATGAACAGAGCATGAACAGAGCATGAACAGAGCATGAACAGAGCATGAACAAAGCATGAACAATCCACGACCAAGACATGACCAAAGCATGAACAAAGCATGAACACACCATGAACAAAACATGACCAAAGCATGACCAAGCCATGACCACACCATGACCAAGCCATGACCACACCATGACCAAGCCATGACCAAGCCATGACCACACCATGACCACACCATGACCAAGCCATGACCAAGCCATGACCAATCCATGACCAAGCCATGACCACCCCATGACCACCCCATGACCACCCCATGAGCAGAGCCCCGCCCTTACCTGATGTTGAGGCCCAGGAAGTTGAGCCATGTGAAGATGTAATCTCCTCCAAAGAACATCCCAAGGTAGGTGATCAAAATGTTCTGGGACGGACAGAGAGGGGGAACAGCTGAGACACGGGAACGGGAATGGGGATGGGAATGGGAATGGGAATGGGAGTGGGTGGGAATGGGAATGGGAATGGGAATGGGAATGGGAATGGGAATGGGAATGGGAATGGGAATGGGAATGGGAATGGGAATGGGAATGGGAATGGGGATGGGAATGGGAATGGGAATGGGAATGGGAATGGGAATGGGAATGGGAATGGGAATGGGAATGGGAATGGGGATGGGAGTGGGAATGGGAATGGGAATGGGAATGGGAATGGATGGGAATGGGGATGGGAATGGGAATGGGAATGGGAATGGGAATGGGAATGGGAATGGGGATGGGAGTGGGAATGGGAATGGGAATGGGAATGGGAATGGGAATGGGAATGGGAATGGGAATGGGGATGGGAATGGGAATGGGAATGGGAATGGGAATGGGAATGGGAATGGGAATGGATGGGAATGGGAATGGGAATGGGAATGGGAATGGGAATGGGAGTGGGAATGGGAATGGGGAATGGGAATGGGAATGGGAGTGGGAATGGGAATGGGAATGGGAATGGGAATGGGAATGGGAATGGATGGGAATGGGAATGGGAATGGGAATGGGGAATGGGAGTGGGAATGGGAATGGGGAATGGGAATGGGAATGGGAATGGGAATGGGAGTGGGAATGGGAATGGGGAATGGGAATGGGAATGGGAGTGGGAATGGGAATGGGAATGAGTGGAATGGGAATGGGAATGGGAATGGGAATGGGAGTGGGAATGGGAATGGGAATGGGAATGGGAATGGGAATGGGAATGGGAATGGGAATGGATGGGAATGGGAATGGGAATGGGAATGGGAATGGGAATGGGAGTGGGAATGGGAATGGGAATGAGTGGAATGGGAATGGGAATGGGAATGGGAATGGGAGTGGGAATGGGAATGGGAATGGGAATGGGAATGGGAATGGGAATGGGAATGGGAATGGGAATGGGAATGGGAATGGATGGGAATGGGAATGGGAATGGGAATGGGAATGGGAATGGGAATGGGAATGGGAATGGGAATGGGAATGGGAATGGGAATGGATGGGAATGGGAATGGGAATGGGAATGGGAATGGGAATGGGAGTGGGAATGGGAATGGGAATGAGTGGAATGGGAATGGGAATGGGAATGGGAATGGGAGTGGGAATGGGAATGGGGAATGGGAATGGGAATGGGAGTGGGAATGGGAATGGGAATGGGAATGGGAATGGGAATGGGAATGGGAATGGGAATGGGGAATGGGAATGGGAATGGGAATGGGGAATGGGGAATGGGGATGGGAATGGGAATGGATGGGAATGGGAATGGGGAATGGGGAATGGGGATGGGAATGGGAATGGGTGGGAATGGGAATGGGGAATGGGAATGGGGAATGGGAATGGGGAATGGGGAATGGGGATGGGAATGGGAATGGATGGGAATGGGAATGGGGAATGGGGAATGGGGATGGGAATGGGAATGGGAATGGGAATGGTGGGAATGGGAATGGGAATGGGAATGGATGGGAATGGGGATGGGAATGGATGGGAATGGGAATGGGAATGGGAATGGGAATGGGGATGGGAATGGGAATGGGAATGGGAATGGGTGGGAATGGGAATGGGAATGGGAATGGGAATGGGAATGGGAATGGGGATGGGAATGGGAATGGGAATGGGAGTGGGAATGGATGGGAATGGGAATGGGAATGGGAATGGGAATGGGAATGGGGATGGGAATGGGAATGGGAATGGGTGGGAATGGGAATGGGAATGGGAATGGGAATGGGTGGGAATGGGAATGGGAATGGATGGGAATGGGTGGGAATGGGAATGGGAATGGGAATGGGAATGGGAATGGGAATGGGAATGGGATGGGAATGGGAATGGGAATGGGAATGGGTGGGAATGGGAATGGGAATGGGAATGGATGGGAATGGGAATGGGAATGGGAATGGGAATGGGAATGGGAATGGGAATGGGAATGGGAATGGGAATGGGAATGGGAATGGGAATGGGAATGGGAATGGGAATGGGAATGGGAATGGGAATGGGGAATGGGAATGGGGAATGGGAATGGGAATGGGGAATGGGAATGGGAATGGGGAATGGGAATGGGAATGGGAATGGGAATGGGAATGGGAATGGGAATGGGAATGGGAATGGGAATGGGAATGGGAATGGGAATGGATGGGAATGGGAATGGGAATGGGAATGGGAGTGGGAATGGGAATGGGAATGGGAATGGGTGGGAATGGGAATGGGAATGGGAATGGATGGGAATGGGAATGGGAATGGGAATGGGAATGGGAATGGGAATGGGAATGGGAATGGGGAATGGGGAATGGGGAATGGGAATGGGAATGGGAATGGGAATGGGAATGGGAATGGGAATGGGAATGGGAATGGATGGGAATGGGAATGGGAATGGGAATGGATGGGAATGGGAATGGATGAAATGGGAATGGGAATGGGAATGGATGGAATGGGAATTTAGGGAAAAGGGAATTTATGAAAAAGGGAATGTATGGAATGTATGGAAAAGAGAACGTATGGAATGTATGGAAAAGGGAATTTAGGGGAAAAGGAATTTATGGAAAAGGGAATTTATGGAATGTGTGGGAAAGGGAATGTGTGGAATTTATGGAAAAGGGAATTTATGGAAAAGGGAATTTATGGAAAAAGGGAATCTATGGAATGTATAGAAAAGGGAATTTATGGAAAAGGGAATTTATGGAATGTGTGGGAAAGGGAATGTATGGAAAAGGGAATGTATGGGGTATGTGGAAAAGGGAATTTGTGGGAAAGGGAAATTATGCAAAAGGGAATTTATGGAATGTACAGAAAAGGGAATTCATGGAAAAGGGAATGTACTGAATTTATGGGAAAGGGAATTTATGGAATGTACAGAAAAGGGAAATTATGGGATGTGTGGAAAAGGGAATTTAAGGAAAAGGGAATTTATGGAATTTATGGAAAAGGGAATGTACTGAATTTAAGGAAAAGGGAATTTATGGAATTTATGGAAAAGGGAATGTACTGAATTTAAGGAAAAGGGAATTTATGGAATTCATGGAAAAGGGAAGTGCAGGGGGTGGGACACGGGGGTCAATGCCATTCCCAAGGAGAACCAGGGAATCTCTCACCTTAATGCAGCCAACGATTGTGGTTGTGAGGGCCGAGTTGTACTGAGTGCAGAGGAGCGTGGAATACATCAGGATAAACCTGCGGAGAGGGGCCCAGAGCAGGGATAAAACCTTGGGAATCACCCCTGGATTCTGGGAATGGCGGAGCTCAGCTTAAGGGCCCTCCCATGGATCCAGGATCCATTCCCAGCCTGTCTCCAGCAGCGTTTATCCCACTGGTTTAGCTCAAAAAAAGATTTTATCCCACTTTTTTAGCTAAAAAAACCCCACATTTATCCCACTTTTTTAGCTCAAAAAAAAGTGTTTATCCCACTTTTTTAACTCACAAAGAGTTTTTATCCCACTTTTTTTAGCTCAAAAAAAAGTTTTTATCCCACTTTTTTAACTCAAAGTTTTTATCCCACATTTTTAGCTCAAAGTTTTTATCCCACTTTTTTAGCTAAAAAACCCCCACATTTATCCCACTTTTTTAGCTCAAAAAAATCCCTTTATCCCAATTTTTAAACTCAAAAAAAAGTATTTATCCCACTTTTATTAGCTCAAACAAAAGTTTTTATCCCACTTTTTTAGCTCAAAAAAAATGTTTATCCCACTTTTTTAACTCAAAGTGTTTATCCCACTTTTTTAGCTCAAAAAAAAAAGTGTTTATCCCATTTTTTAACTCAAAGTTTTTATCCCACTTTTTTAGCTCAAAAAGATTTTATCCCCCTTTTTTAACTCAAAAAAAAAGTTTTTATCCCACTTTTTTAGCTAAAAAAAAAGTTTTTATCCCGCTTTTTTAACTCACAAAGAGTTTTTATCCCACTTTTTTAGCTCAAAAAAAGGGTTTATCCCACTTTTTTAGCTAAAAAAAAAGGGTTTATCCGAATTTTTTAACTCAAAAAAAAGTTTTTATCCCACTTTTTTAACAAAAAAAAAGGTTTATCCCACTTTTTTAACTCAAAAAAAAAGTGTTTATCTCACTTTAGCTCAAAAAAAGTTTTTATCCCACTTTTTTAATTAAAAAAAGTTTTTATCCCACTTTTTAATTAAAAGAAAGTTTTTATCCCACTTTTTTAATTAAAAATAAAAGTTTTTATCCCACTTTTTAGCTCAAAAAACCCCACATTTATCCCACTTTTTTAATTTAAAAAAAAGTTTTTATCCCACTTCTTTAACTCAAAATGTTTATCCCACCTTTTCAGCTCAAAAAAAAGTTTTTATCCCAGTTTTTAGCTCAAAAAAAAAAGTTTATCCCACTTTTTTAACTCAAGAAAAAGTTTTTATCCCACTTTTTTAACTCAAAGTTTTTATCCCATTTTTTTTAGCTCAAAAAAAATTTTTATCCCATTTTTTTAACTCAAATAAAAAGTTTTTATCCCACTTTTTTAGCTCAAAAAAAACCCCCTTTATCCCAATTTTTAAACTCAAAAAAAAGTATTTATCCCACTTTTTTAACTCAAGAAAAAGTTTTTATCCCACTTTTTTAACTCAAAGTGTTTATCCCACTTTCTTAGCTCAAAAAAAAAAGTGTTTATCCCATTTTTTAACTCAAAAAAAGTTTTTATCCCACTTTTTTAACAAAAAAAAAGGTTTATCCCACTTTTTTAACTCAAAAAAAGGGTTTATCCCAATTTTTTAGCTAAAAAATGTATTTATCTCACTTTTTTAGCTCAAAGATTTTATCCCACTTTTTTAACTCAAAAAAAAAAGTGTTTATCCCACTTTTTTAACTCAAGAAAAAGTTTTTATCCCACTTTTTAATTAAAAAAATAAGTGTTTATCCCACTTTTTTAACTCAAAAAAAGATTTTATCCCACTTTTTAGCTCAAAAAACCCCACATTTATCCCAGTTTTTTAATTTAAAAAAAAGTTTTTATCCCACTTTTTTAACTCAAAAAAAAGTTTTTATCCCACATTTTAGCTCAAAAAGTGTTTATCCCATGTTTTTAATTAAAAAAAAGTGTTTATCCCAGTTTTTTAGCTCAAAAAAAAAGTTTATCCCAGTTTTTTAACTCAAAGTGTTTATCCCACTTTAGCTCAAAAGTTTTTATCCCACTTTTTTAGCTCAAAAAACCTTTATCCCACTTTTTTAACTCAAAGTTTTTATCCCACTTTTTTTTTAGCTCAAAAAACCCCACTTTTTTAATTAAAAAAAAGTATTTATCCCACTTTTTTAGCTCAAAGTGTTTATCCCACTTTTTTAACTCAAAAAAAAAAATTTTATCCCACTTTTTAAACTCAAAGTATTTATCCCACTTTTTTAGCTCAAAGTGTTTATCCCACTTTTTAAACTCAAACTTTTTATCCCAGTTTTTAGCTCAACCTGCACTGGAGCAGGGCAGGAGTCGATTCCCACCCCACCACAACCCTCAGGAATTCTCTCCTGAGGATTTGTGGTGATTTTTAACCCCCACCAGGACACCACAATTCCCAGTTTCTGGAATGGAGACGCATTCCCAGCATCCCAAATCCTTACCCCATGACACAGGAGAGCGCGAACTGCACCAGGAACAGAGTGTCTGCCCAGCCCTGGAATTCCAGTGCCTGCAGGGAAACACCGACCTCAGAGCCCGGGAGGCACAGAATTCCCAGCAGGACACGGAATTCCCAGCAGGACACGGAACAACCCCCGGCACCGCCTCCAACCTCCCAGCAGGGAAAAACAATCCAGGATAGAAACAGCCCAATCCCAAAGTTGGAATGAATTCCCAGGGCTGGAATGAATTCCCAAAGTTGGAATGAATTCGCAAAGCTGGAATGAATTCCCAAAGTTGGAATGAATTCCCAAAGTTGGAATGACATCCCAAAGCTGGAATGACATCCCAGAGCTGGAATGAATTCCCAAAGTTGGAATGACATCCCAAAGTTGGAATGAATTCCCAAAGCTGGAATGAATTCCCAAAGTTGGAATGACATCCCAAAGTTGGAATGAATTCCCAAAGTTGGAATGAATTCCCAAAGCTGGAATGAATTCCCAAAGCTGGAATGAATTCCCAGAGCTGGAATGAATTCCCAAAGTTGGAATGACATCCCAAAGTTGGAATGAATTCCCAAAGTTGGAATGAATTCCCAGAGCTGGAATGAATTCCCAGGGCTGGAATGAATTCCCAAAGTTGGAATGAATTCCCAAAGTTGGAATGACATCCCAAAGCTGGAATGACATCCCAGAGCTGGAATGAATTCCCAAAGTTGGAATGACATCCCAAAGTTGGAATGAATTCCCAAAGCTGGAATGAATTCCCAAAGTTGGAATGACATCCCAAAGTTGGAATGAATTCCCAAAGTTGGAATGAATTCCCAGAGCTGGAATGAATTCCCAGGGCTGGAATGAATTCCCAAAGTTGGAATGAATTCCCAAAGCTGGAATGAATTCCCAAAGCTGGAATGAATTCCCAGAGCTAGAATGAATTCCCAAAGTTGGAATGAATTCCCAAAGCTGGAATGAATTCCCAAAGTTGGAATGAATTCCCAAAGCTGGAATGAATTCCCAAGGCTGGAATGAATTCCCAAAGTTGGAATGAATTCCCAAAGTTGGAATGAATTCCCAAAGTTGGAATGAATTCCCAGAGCTAGAATGAATTCCCAAAGTTGGAATGAATTCCCAAAGCTGGAATGAATTCCCAAAGTTGGAATGAATTCCCAGGGCTGGAATGAATTCCCAAAGTTGGAATGAATTCCCAGAGCTAGAATGAATTCCCAAAGCTGGAATGAATTCCCAAGGCTGGAATGAATTCCCAAGGCTGGAATGAATTCCCAAGGCTGGAATGAATTCCCAAGGCTGGAATGAATTCCCAGAGCTGGAATGACACCCCAGGCCGGGGATTCCCCTCTGGCACCGCCTCCAGCCTCATCCCTGGGCTGATCCCCTCTGGAAAAAGGGCAGGAATCTCTCAGGCAGGAATCTCTCAGGGCAGGGATCTCTCAGGCAGGAATCTCTCAGGCAGGAATCTCTCAGGGCAGGGATCTCTCAGGGCTGGAATCTGTCAGGGCTGGAATCTCTCAGGGCTGGAATCTCTCAGGCAGGAATCTCTCAGGGCAGGAATCTCTCAGGGCTGGAATCTCTCAGGCAGGAATCTGTCAGGGCTGGAATCTCTCAGGGCTGGAATCTCTCAGGGCAGGAATCTCTCAGGGCTGGAATCTCTCAGGCAGGAATCTCTCAGGCAGGAATCTCTCAGGGCAGGAATCTCTCAGGGCTGGAATCTCTCAGGGCAGGAATCTCTCAGGGCAGGGATCTCTCAGGGCAGGAATCTCTCAGGGCAGGAATCTCTCAGGGCAGGAATCTCTCAGGGCAGGGATCTCTCAGGGCAGGAATCTCTCAGGCAGGAATCTCTCAGGCAGGAATCTCTCAGGCAGGAATCTCTCAGGCAGGGATCTCTCAGGGCTGGAATCTCTCAGGCAGGAATCTGTCAGGGCTGGAATCTCTCAGGGCTGGAATCTCTCAGGGCAGGAATCTCTCAGGGCTGGAATCTCTCAGGCAGGAATCTCTCAGGCAGGAATCTCTCGGGGCAGGAATCTCTCAGGGATCAGCAGAGGCTCCCAGCCAGGACTGGATCACTTTGGAATCCACTCACTGCAAACCACAGCGCTGAGCCAGCACATCCCAAGGGATCACTGAGAGTGCTCCAGGCAGCCTGGATTTCAGGGAAGGGATTTTTCCTGGGGGTTTGGGAGCCTCTGGAATGCTGGACCCAGTGCCACAGCCAGGGGGAATCCTGCAGGGATCACCCAGATCCTGCAGGAGAGCTGGGAGCAGGGATCCCACCCAGGGGTGTGGGACAGAACCACGGACACACAGGGACACCCTGGAAGGTCCCTCTGGAGCTCTGCAGGCACCTGGAGAGCTCCCAAAGCTCCCCAGGGAATTGGGGGAATCTCCGTGGGAGAATCCAAGTGGAATCCTGTAGAGGAGCCTCAGCCACGAGGCAGGAGCAGGGCAGGAGCTGCTCCCCTCACTCCTTTTCCAGCTGCGCAGGGAATTCCAAAGCTCCTGGGCTTTTCCAGGGCTCCTGGGAATGCACATCCCAGGAGTGAATGCATCCTGCAGCTCAGCCATTCCCTTTTCCCCCAGGAATTCCGGGCAGGGCTGGGCTCAGCAGCCACAGGGATCCTCAGGATAACAAATCCAGCACACAGAGCAGGAGGTGTTAGCTCCAAGGAACCCCAAGAATTCCCAGATTCAGGAAAAGCTCCCAGGCCCTTCCCAGGAGGGTTTTCCTGGACTGCCAAGGCGGAGTTTCCCGGCAGCAGCCGCGGCACAGAGCTCATCTTTGTGTGGGCAGAAAGGATTTATTCAGGGAAAGGGAAATGAAAACATTTCTGGCTCTGAGGGCCCCACTGAGGCTGAAACAGCCACTTTTCCTGCTTTTCCTGCTTTTCCTGCTTTTCCTGCCAGCTCCTGCTGCTCAACGGGCACGTTCATCCCAAATCCAGCTGTTTATCCCAAATCCAGACCTTCATCCCAAATCTGTTCATCCCAAATCCAGCCCTTCATCCTAAATCTGTTTATCCAAAATCTGTTCATCCTAAATGCAGCCCTTCATCCCAAATCCAGACCTTCATCCTAAACCCGTTCATCCCAAACCCAGCCCTTCATCCCAAATCCAGCCGTTCATCCTAAATATGTTCATCCAAAATCTGTTCATCCTAAATGCAGCCCTTCATCCCAAATCTGTTCATCCCAAATCCATTCGTCCCAAATCTGTTCATCCCAAATCCAGCCCTTCATCCCAAACCCATTCGTCCCAAATCCAGCCGTTCATCCCAAATCCAGCCGTTCATCCCAAATCCATTCATCCCAAATCTGTTCATCCCAAATCCAGCCCTTCATCCCAAATCCGTTCATCCCAAACCCATTCATCCCAAACCCGTTCATCCCAAACCCGTTCATCCCAAACCCGCTCATCCCAAATCCATTCCTTCATCCCAACCCCAGCTGTTCATCCCAAATCTGTTCATCCCAAACCCGTTCATCCCAAACCCATTCATCCCAAATCCGTTCATCCCAAATCTGTTCATCCCAAACCCAGCTGTTCATCCCAAATCCGTTCATCCCAAACCCGTTCATCCCAAATCCAGCCCTTCATCCCAAATCCATTCATCCCAAATCCATTCATCCCAAACCCATTCATCCCAAACCCGTTCAACCCAAACCCATTCATCCCAAACCCGTTCATTCATCCCAAACCCGTTCATCCCAAACCCGTTCACCCCAAATCCATTCATCCCAACCCCAGCCATTCCATAGCCCCCTTCCCCCCCGCCATCCCTGCAATCCCAGCTCATTATCCCAGAGCCCCTAACGAGGACAAAGCCACCCAGCCCAGGGGACAGGGGGTGCCAGGGCCACCCAAGGGCACCCCAGGGTGGGTGGCACCTCCAGCCTTGGGAGGAGGGAATTTATTGGGATTCCCTGCACAGAACGGGCAGGGAAAAGGGGCTCAGGGGTGCAACAACAACAACAACAGCAAATATTAATATTAATATTAATGGAATTAAATTATTATTCATTTATTATTATTATTTCTAGTAATATATTTATTTTAGATATATTTCTAGAAATAATGATAAATAAATGATAATAATAGAGAATATTATCTATTAGATAATTATGATTATATCATAATTATTATTTCTAGTAATGTAATATATTAATATATCATATTAATGTATTATATTAATAGAAATAATATATTGTTCTATATATAATTATAATAAATATAATAAATATAATGTTATATTATATTATATTATATTATATTTATAATATAATTAATATAATATATTAATTAATATTTCATATGTTATATGTTATATAATATAATATAATATAATATAATATAATATAATATAATATATATATAAATTAATATGCTATATGTTATATTATATACTTTATATAATATTATATTATTCTCATTATTATTACTAATAATGGTAATAATAATAATAATAAATAATTCCATGTATACAGGACCACAGGTAAATAATAATAATAATCATAATAGTAATAATAAAGAATAATTTCATGTATTCAAGGCCACGGGTAAATAATAATAATAACAATAATAATAATAATAATATAAAATATATATTATAATAATAAATACTTATATAAAATATATGATTTAATAATAATGATAATAATAATAAATATAATAATGATGATAAATAATTATATAAAATATATAATTTAATGATAATAATAATAATAAATATAAAAATAATAATAAATAATTATAATAATGATAATAAATAATTATATAGAATATATTATTTAATAATAATGATAATAATAATAATAAAAATAATTATATAAAATATATGATTTAATAATTATAATAATAAATATAATAATAATTATAATAAATAATTAGATAAAATATATTATTTAATAATAATGATGATAATAACAATAATAATAATAATTTAATTTTTATATTTTTATTATTATTATTTCACCTCTCCAGGCCCACAGCCCCAATGAGGCACCACAAGCAAAGTGAACCCACCCAGCAACTGCACAAAACATCCCCAGTGAGAGAGGGGAAGGACAGAAAATAAAACTCTGAAGGAACTCATTGATTCCAAAATGACTGAGCCTGCTCCAAAAACCATTTGGGTTTTCCTCCTGCTCTCCACTTCCTCAGGCGTTACAGAAACCCCGGAATGGAGCAACTCTGTGGGTTTGGGGCCAACGTAAACGCTGCAGTTCCCTCCTGCTCAGGGGTTTGGGGCACCCCCTGTTCCCCCACCCCTCCTCAGCCCCCCAGGGATGCAGGGCCCCGAAATCCATGGAATTTTGGATGGATTTTCCTACCTTCTGTGCATCCCCAGTGATGTAGGCGATGCTCAGGGTGGGCAGGATCATGAACAGTGCGTTGTAGTAGAGCAGCCCGTACTTCCCCAGCTCCTGGGAATGGGAACACCCAGGCTTGGAGTGGGAATGGGAATTCACATCCCATCCCTGCCTGGAGTGAATCCATGTGGGATCCCTCAAAGGGTTGGGATTTGGATAAAGCCTGGAATTCCATGATGTGGAATTCCCATCCCGTGGTTTGGGTTGGGAGGGACCTTAAAGTTCATCCAGTCCCATGGGTAGGGACAATTCCAGGGTGCTCCAACCTGGCCTGGGACATCCCAGAGATCCAGGGGCAGCCACAGCTGCTCTGGGAATTCCAGCCCAGCCAGGAATTCCTGCCCAATCTCCCCTTTCCCAGTTTGAAGCCATTCCCTGTGTCCTGTCCCTCTGTCCCTGTCCCCAGTCCCTCTCCAGCTCTCCTGGAGCCCCTCCAGGCCCTGCCAGGGGCTCTCAGCTCTCCCTGGAGCTTCTCCTCTCCCTTGGGCACTGCCAGGGATCCAGGGGCAGCCACAGCTGCTCTGGGAATTCCATCCCAGCCAGGAATTCCTGCCCAATATCCCATCTAAATCCTCCCTTTTCCAGCTTACAGCCATTCCCTGTGTCCTTTATCCCAAGTCCCTCTCCAGCTCTGGACAGATTTTGGGAATGGGATGGGTGAGCCTCCCCACTGTGCCCTCCCAGAAACCCAAATCCCAACAATCCCAAATCCCAACAACCCAAACCCCAGCAATCCCAAACCCCAGCAATCCCAAACCCCAACGATCCCAAACCCCAACGATCCCAAATCCCAACAATCCCAAATCCCAACAACCCAAACCCCAGCAATCCCAAACCCCAGCAATCCCAAACCCCAGCAATCCCAAACCCCAACGATCCCAAACCCCAACGATCCCAAATCCCAACAATCCCAAACCCCAACAATCCCAAACCCCAGCAATCCCAAATCCCAACGATCCCAAACCCCAACAATCCCAAATCCCAACGATCCCAAATCCCAACGATCCCAAACCCCAACAAACCCAAATCCCAACGATCCCAAACCCCAACAATCCCAAATCCCAACGATCCCAAATCCCAACGATCCCAAATCCCAACAATCCCAAATCCCAACAATCCCAAATCCCAACAATCCCAAATCCCAACAATCCCAAATCCCAACGATCCCAAATCCCAACGATCCCAAACCCCAACAATCCCAAATCCCAACGATCCCAAATCCCAACAATCCCAAATCCCAAAAACCCAAACCCCAGCAATCCCAAACCCCAGCAATCCCAAATCCCAAAAACCCAAATCCCAACAATCCCAAATCCCAAAAACCCAAACCCCAACAATCCCAAACCCAAACAATCCCAAATCCCAAAAACCCAAATCCCAACAATCCCAAATCCCAACAATCCCAAACCCCAGCAATCCCAAATCCCAAAAACCCAAACCCCAACAATCCCAAACCCAAACAATCCCAAATCCCAAAAACCCAAATCCCAACAATCCCAAATCCCAACAATCCCAAACCCCAGCAATCCCAAATCCCAACAATCCCAAACCCCAGCAATCCCAAATCCCAACGATCCCAAACCCCAACAAACCCAAATCCCAACAACCCAAATCCCAAAAACCCAAATCCCAAAACCCAAACCCCAACAATCCCAAATCCCAACAATCCCAAATCCCAAAAACCCAAATCCCAACAATCCCAAATCCCAAAAACCCAAACCCCAGCAATCCCAAACCCCAACAATCCCAAACCCCAACAATCCCAAATCCCAAAAACCCAAATCCCACCGATCCCAAATCCCAACGATCCCAAATCCCAACAAACCCAAATCCCAAAAACCCAAATCCCAACAATCCCAAATCCCAACAATCCCAAATCCCAACAATCCCAAATCCCAAAAACCCAAACTCCAGCAATCCCAAATCCCAACAATCCCAAATCCCAACAATCCCAAATCCCAACAATCCCAAATCCCAAAACCCAAACCCCAACAATCCCAAACCCAACAATCCCAAATCCCAACAATCCCAAACCCCAACAATCCCAAATCCCAACAATCCCAAATCCCAAAAACCCAAATCCCAACAATCCCAAATCCCCAAAACCCAAACCCCAACAATCCCAAATCCCAACAATCCCAAATCCCAACAATCCCAAACCCCAGCAATCCCAAATCCCAAAAACCCAAATCCCACCGATCCCAAATCCCAACGATCCCAAACCCCAACAATCCCAAATCCCAAAAACCCAAATCCCAAAAACCCAAATCCCAACAACCCAAACCCCAACAAACCCAAATCCCAACAATCCCAAATCCCAAAAACCCAAACCCCAGCAATCCCAAAGGATCCCCAAATCCCATCCCCACCTTTGAGTCCAGCTTCTGTTTGACGTAGGCACCGTTTGCAGCTGTTAAGGCGTCGTTGATGAGGATAAAAATGTATCCCTCCAGGTCGAATGCCAAGTCAGCACTGGGAAAGGGATAAAAAATCAGGAGTTTAAAAATAGGAAATCCTGGGCTGTGCAGGGACGAGGCTTTGGAAGAGCCCTTCCACCTTCTGTGTGGAAAAGTTAATCAGGCTGGGATTTGGGGCAGGGAAACATTCTTTCCTACTAGAGAGCACGTCTGGGGGAAAATAATGTCAGTGTTTAATTCCTTTATTTTTGGGATACAGCAAGAACTCAATTCCCATTCGGGTCAATTCCCATTAAACCCAATTCCCACTAAACCCAATTCCCACTAAACCTAATTCCCATCAAACCCAATTCCCATTCAACTCAATTCCCATTAAACCCAATTCCCATCAAACCCAATTCCCATTAAACTCAATTCCCATTAAACTCAATTCCCATTCAACCCAATTCCCATTAAACCCAATTCCCATTAAACTCAATTCCCATTAAACTCAATTCCCATTCAACTCCATTCCCACTAAACCCAATTCCCATCAAACCCAATTCCCATTAAACCCAATTCCCACCCAATTCCCATTAAACCCAATTCCCATTAAACCAAATTCCTATTAAACCCAATTCCCATTAAACCAAATTCCTATTAAACCCAATTCCCATTAAACCCAATTTCACCCAATTCCCATTAAATTCAATTCAACCCAATTCCCACTAAACCCAATTCCCATTCAACCCAATTCCCACTAAACCCAATTCCACCCAATTCCCATTAAACTCCATTCCCATTAAACCCAATTCCCACTAAACCCAATTCCACCCAATTCCCATTAAACCCAATTCCCACCCAATTCCCATCAAACCCCATTCCCATCAAACCCAATTCCCACCCAATTCCTATTAAACCCAATTCCCATTAAACCCCATTCCCATTCAACTCCATTCCCATTAAACCCAATTCCCATTCAACTCAATTCCCATTAAACCCAATTCCCACTAAACCCAATTCCACCCAATTCCCATTAAACCCCATTCCCACCAAACCCCATTCCCACCAAACCCCATTCCCATCAGCACGGACCCCCTGGAGAACACGGGAACAGGGACAGCTCACCTGGCAGCCACAAATGCCCCAAAGATCATGGCAAATACTGTCATCTGAATGCTCCAGGAAAACTTCTTCCTGGAAAACAGAGAGGCAGGAGGGCACTGCTCAATCCTTGGGAATGCTCTGAGGGCTTTGGAATGGAAAAGTGAAAAAAAAAACCCCAAACCAACCCCAAACAAACCGACCCGTGCAGGAGTAAAGACATTTTTAGAGAATTATCTCCGGGATTTTTTTAAAAGACAAAGAAAGCCTGGAGGAGTTGGGAATTCTGCCTGGAGCAGGGAAGGGCTCAGCACACGGAGCCCTGGGAAGGGGCTGGGGGCACTCTGGGGGTGCTTTGGGGTCCCTGCAGGAATTGGGGCTCCCCAAGTGCTGTAAGGATGACAGAGCAGCACAGCCCCCCTGCCCCAGCCCCTCGGGATCCTCGGGATCCTTGGGAAGGGATTGGAGCCAGCAGCTCCTGTATCGCCCCCTCCTCCCGGTCCAGCCTGGCCCGGCCCGGAGCCAAACCCAGCGGGGCAGCCCCGGAGCCCCCCGGAGTCCCCAAGAGCCCCCCCAGGCCCCCCGGAGCCAAACCTGGCAGGGCAGCCCCGGAGCCCCCCGGAGTCCCCCAGAGCCCCCCGGAGCCAAACCTGGCAGGGCAGCCCCGGAGCCCCCCGGAGTCCCCCAGAGCCCCCCGGAGCCAAACCCAGCGGGGCAGCCCCGGAGTCCCCCAGAGCACCCCCAGAGCCCCCCAGAGCCCCCCGGAGCCAAACCTGGCGGGGCAGCCCCGGAGCCCCCCGGAGTCCCCAGAGCCCCCCGGAGCCAAACCCGGCGGGGCAGCCCCGGAGCCCCCCGGAGTCCCCAAGAGCCCCCCCAGGCCCCCCGGAGCCAAACCTGGCGGGGCAGCCCCGGAGCCCCTCCCGGAGCCCCTCCCGGAGCCCCCCGGAACCGAGCCTGGAGCCCCTCCCAGAGCCCCCCGGAGCCCCCCGGAGCTCCCCGGACCGGAGCCCCCCCGGAACCGAGCCCGGAGCCCCTCGGAGCTCCCCCGGAGCCCCCCCGGAGCTCCCCGGACCGGAGCCCCCCTAGAGCCAAACCCGGAGCCCCCCAGAGCCCCTCCCGGAGCCCTCCCAGAGCCCCTCCCGGAGCCCCCCGGAACCCTCCCAGAGCCCTCCCTGAGCCCTCCCGGAGCCCTCCCAGAGCCCTCCCAGAGCCCCTCCCTGAGCCCTCCCGGAGCCCCCCCGGAACCCTCCCAGAGCCCCCAGCCCCTCGAAGCCCCCCCAAGCCCGGGGCACTCACTTGAGCAGGAATCCCTCGGCAAACATGGTAAAGAGGATGGAAAACCTCCGCAGCACCGTGAACATGGGCAGGCTGAGGGAGTCAGGAATTTATTTATCAAAATTAAATCGTGTTTTGTAAGAAATAGTTATTTAGAAATAGGGTTTAAATTATTAGTATTAATATTAATATATATAAAATAGAAACATTAATATATATTTAAAATATACACATAAATATGTGTTAAAATATAAAGATAAATCTATTGAAAAAAAATAAATATAAAATATATATATAATACAATATAATATAATATTAATATAATACAACATATAATAAATATAAATATAAATATAAATATAAATATAAATAGAAGTAAAATATAAATATATTTATAATATATATAATAAATATATAAAAATATTTTAAGTATATCTAATAAAATATTCATAAATAAATGTATTTTTAATCTATAAATATAAATAAATAAAATATAGGGATAAAAATATATAAATAGAAATATATCTGTATAAATATATATTTTAAATTATAAAATAGAATATATAAAAAATATATTTTAGATTGTAATTATAAAATATAAATAAATTTTAAATTATAACTATAGCTATAAATATAGATACAAATATAGATGTAAATATACATATAAATACATATATAAATATAGATATAAATATCAATAAAAATTATAAAATATATAAATAAAAATTTGTTTATAAATCAATTTATATTATCTAAAATACATAATATAAATATGTTATTTTATATATTCCCCCTTCCCCACATCCCAAAGGGAGCAGGGATACAAAAATCCAGCACGGATCACCCTGCCCCTGCCCTTTTGGGGGAATAATTCCCTTATGGATTCTCTACAGAAAACATTTTTTATTTTTTAGTCAATTAATAGCACAGAAAATACTGTTAGAGGAATTCTTGGCTTTCCCAGAGTTTGGGATCCAGCAGGATCCTTCCCTGTCAGGGGAACACACCAAGAACTCAATTCCCATTCAGCAAATCCAACTGGTAGATTTAAAAATAAACTGAAAATTATTTAAAAAAATCCTCTGACAGAATCAAATTCCTGGCTGTGAACTCAGCATGGCAGGGTCAGAGCAAAAACTTGGGAAAAAAATGGGATTTGGGAATGCTGCAGCATGGGAGGGACCCAGCAGCACCTGGATACTGGAACCAGTGCAGAACCAGTGCAGAACCAGTGCAGGAACCAGTGCAGGAACCAGTGCAGGAACCAGTGCAGGAACCAGTGCAGGAACCAGTGCAGGAACCAGTGCAGGAACCAGTGCAGAACCAGTGCAGAACCAGTGCAGGGATTCCTGCACAGCAGGAAGGGTTTGTCACCCTCCCTCCCCTGGGACAAACCGAGGTTTTCCTGGAATTTTGGGCCACAAAATAATTTTGGGAGATTTCATTTTTTGCTGTGCTGGGAGGGCACAAAAGAAACTTTGAAACTCCTGCTCTGTCAGGACTGCAAATCTAACTGGTGGATTCAAAAATAAACAGAAAATTATTTTAAGAAAACCAAACCCCTCTGACAGAATCAAATTCCTGGCTGTGAGCTCAGCACGGCAGAGTCAGAGCAAAAACTTGGGAAAAAATGGGATTTGGGACCCAGCAGCACCTGGATACTGGAACCAGTGCAGAACCAGTGCAGAACCAGTGCAGGGACTGGGGGGCTTCAGCACAGCAGGAAGGGTTTGTCACCCTCCCTCCCCTGGGACAAGCCGAGGTTTTGCTGCAATTTTGGGACACAAAACCATCAGGAATTTCTTTTTTCCTGTGCTGGGAGAGCACAAAAGAACCTTTGAAACTCCTGCTCTGTCAGGACTGCAAATCTAACTGGTAGATTCAAAAATAAACAGAAAATCACTAAAAAACCCAAAAATCCTCTGACAGAATCAAATTCCTGGCTGTGAACTCAGCATGGCAGAGTCGGAGCAAAAACTTGGGAAAAAAATGGGATTTGGGACCCAGCAGCACCTGGATACTGGAACCAGTGCAGGAACCAGTGCAGGAACCAGTGCAGGGACTGGGGGATTCCTGCACAGCAGGAAGGGTTTGTCACCCTCCCTCCCCTGGGACAAACCGAGGTTTTGCTGCAATTTTGGGCCACAAAATAATTTGGGGAGATTTCCTTTTTTCCTGTGCTGGAAGGGCACAAAAGAACCTTTGAAACTCCTGCTCTGTCGGGACTGCAAATCTAACTGGTGGATTCAAAAATAAACAGAAAATTATTTTAAGAAAACCAAACCCCTCTGACAGAATCAAATTCCTGGCTGTGAACTCAGCATGGCAGAGTCTGAGCAAAAACTTGGGAAAAAAATGGGATTTGGGACCCAGCAGCACCTGGATACTGGAACCAGTGCAGAACCAGTGCAGAACCAGTGCAGGAACCAGTGCAGGGATTCCTGCACAGCAGGAAGGGTTTGTCACCCTCCCTCCCCTGGGACAAACCAAGGTTTTCCTAGAGTTTTGGGAGCCAAAATAATTTTGGGACATTTCCTTTTTTACTGTGCTCAGAAGGCACAAAAGAACCTTTAAAATCCTTCCCTGTCAGGACTGCAAACTCAGATTTCAGCCACACGTGGCACCTCCCGGCTGGGCAGGGAAGGAAGGGAAGGGAAGGAAGAGCCCGGCCCCAGGAGCGGCTCCTGCCCTGCCCGGATCCCCCCGAGCCCCGGGGCAATCCCGGAAAGCCCCGGGGCACCGGATCCTCCCTCCCCGAGCAGCAAAGCCCAGCCCTACTTCAGTTTCTTGGTGCTGAATAGTCCTGTGATCTGGTTCCCGAAATACAGGAGAGGTAGAGGAAATGTCTGCAGGGAAAAGAGGGGAAAAGGCTGGGTGAGCGAGCCTGGAGCGAGCTGGGTGGATAAATAAATATAAATATAATATAAATTAAATATAAATATAATCTAAATTAAATAGAAATTAAATAGAAATTAAATAGAAATATAAATATAATCTAAACTAGATATAAATATAAATATAAATATATAATCTAAATTAAATATAAATATAAATATAAATATAAATATAAATATAAATATATAATCTAAATTAAATAGAAATTAAATAGAAATATAAATTAAAAATAATCTAAATTAAATAGTAATTAAATATAAATATATATATAATCTAAATTGAATAGAAATTAAATATAAATATAAATATAAAATCTAAATTAAATAGTAATTAAATATAAATATAAACATAAACTAAATTAAATAGAAATTAAATAGAAATATAAATATGTAATCTAAATTAAATAGAAATTAAATAGAAATATAAATATATAATCTACATTAAATATAAATATAAATATATAATCTAAATTAAATAGAAATTAAATATAAATTAAATATAGCCATGGATTATTCCCTTCACACACACACACAGGGGTCCCGGAGCTGCTCCATGCCCACAGCATCCCAAACACACGGGAATCCCAAAGAACCCGGGGCTGGGGAAAGGAGCCCGGGTGTCTGGAAAAGGGATTTGGGTGCCTGGAAAAGGGAGCTGGGTGCTGGGGAGGGGATTTGGGTGGCTGAGGAGAAGATTTGGGTACCCAAGGAGCAGATTTGGGTTCTTGGGAATGGGAATTGGATGCCCAGGGAGGGGATTTGGGTGCTGGGGAGGGGATTTGGGTACCCAAGGAGGAGATTTGGGTGCCCGAGGAGGGGATTTGGGTGCCCAAGGAAGGGATTTGGGTACCCAAGGAGGAGATTTGGGTGCCCAAGGAGGGGATTTGGGTGCTGGGGAGGGGATTTGGGTGCCCAAGGAGGGGATTTGGGTGCTGGGGAGGGGATTTGGGTGCCCGAGGGGCGATTTGGGTACCCAAGGAGGGGATTTAGGTGCCCAAGGAGCGGATTTGGGTGCCCAAGGAGGAGATTTGGGTGCTGGGGAGGGGATTTGGGTGCCCAAGGAGCGGATTTGGGTGCCCAAGGAGGGGATTTGGGTACCCAAGGAGGGGATTTGGGTACCCAAGGAGGGGATTTGGGTGCTGGGGAGGGGATTTGGGTGCCCGAGGAGGGGATTTGGGTACCCAAGGAGGGGATTTGGGTACCCAAGGAGGAGATTTGGGTGCCCAAGGAGGGGATTTGGGTGCTGGGGAGGGGATTTGGGTGCCCAAGGAGGGGATTTGGGTGCTGGGGAGGGGATTTGGGTGCCCGAGGGGCGATTTGGGTACCCAAGGAGGGGATTTAGGTGCCCAAGGAGCGGATTTGGGTGCCCAAGGAGGAGATTTGGGTGCTGGGGAGGGGATTTGGGTGCCCAAGGAGCGGATTTGGGTGCCCAAGGAGGGGATTTGGGTACCCAAGGAGGGGATTTGGGTACCCAAGGAGGGGATTTGGGTGCTGGGGAGGGGATTTGGGTGCCCGAGGAGGGGATTTGGGTACCCAAGGAGGGGATTTGGGTGCTGGGGAGGGGATTTGGGTGCCCGAGGAGGGGATTTGGGTACCCAAGGAGGGGATTTGGGTGCCCGAGGAGGGGATTTGGGTGCCCGAGGAGGGGATTTGGGTGCCCGAGGAGGGGATTTGGGTACCCAAGGAGGGGATTTGGGTGCCCGAGGAGGGGATTTGGGTGCCCGAGGAGGGGATTTGGGTGCCCGAGGAGGGGATTTGGGTACCCAGGGAAGGGATTTGGGTGCCCGAGGAAGGGATTTGGGTGCCCGAGGAGGGGATTTGGGTGCCCGAGGAGGGGATTTGGGTGCCCAAGGAAGGGATTTGGGTGCTGGGGAGGGGATTTGGGTGCCCGAGGAGGGGATTTGGGTACCCAAGGAGGGGATTTGGGTGCCCGAGGAGGGGATTTGGGTACCCAAGGAGGGGATTTGGGTGCCCGAGGAGGGGATTTGGGTGCCCGAGGAGGGGATTTGGGTACCCAGGGAAGGGATTTGGGTGCCCGAGGAAGGGATTTGGGTGCCCGAGGAGGGGATTTGGGTGCCCGAGGAGGGGATTTGGGTGCCCAAGGAGGGGATTTGGGTGCTGGGGAGGGGATTTGGGTGCTGGGGAGGGGATTTGGGTGCCCGAGGAGGGGATTTGGGTACCCAAGGAGGGGATTTGGGTACCCAAGGAGGGGATTTGGGTACCCAAGGAGGGGATTTAGGTGCCCGAGGAGGGGATTTGGGTTCTCAGGAAGGGATTTGGGTGCTGGGGAGGCTCTCACCCGCCGGGGGATGTGTCTGTCCAGGTCAGGGAATTTGACCACCCGCAGAGCCTTCCCTGCCCAGAGCACGGCCACGGTGGCCAGCATCTGCAAGAGAGCAGGGTCACCCCAAAACAGGGTCACCCCAAAGCCGGGGACACCCCAAAGCTGGGGTCACCCCAAAGCAAGGGATGCCCCAAAGCCAGGGACACCCCAAAGCAGGGCACACCCCAAAGCAAGGGACGCCCCAAAGCAGGGGACACCCCAAAACCAGGCAGGGACATGCCAAAGCAGGGAAGAGTCACCCCAAAGCTGGGCAGGGTCACCCCAAAGCCAGAGACACCCCAAAGCCAGGCAGGGTCACCCCAAAGCAGGGGTCACCCCAAAGGTGGGGTCACCCCAAAGCCAGGCAGGGGTCACCCCAAAGAAGGGCAGGGGACACCCCAAAGCTGGGCAGGGTCACCTCAAAGCCGGGCAGGGGTCACCCCAAAGCAGGGTAGGGGTGACCCCAAAGCAGGGCAGGGTCTCCCCCCAAAGCAGGGCAGGGTCACCCCAAAGCAGGGACACCCCTAAGCAGGGGACACCCCAAAGCAGAGATCACCCCAAAGCAGGGGACACCCCAAAGCAGAGCAGGGGTCACCCCAAAGCCCAGAGTTTGGGGGCACAGCGGGGTCCCACTCACCTGGCCCAGCCCCACACACAGCGAGGACGGGAACCTGTGGGGGGACAGCACAGATTGGGGGGACAGCACAGATTGGGGGGGGACAGCAGAGATTGGGGGGACAGCACAGATTGGGGGGGGACAGCAGAGATTGGGGGGGGTCACCCAGGGCCGCGGGGGTCCCAAACCCGCAGCCATGGGGACACCGGGGTCACCCAGGGTCAGAGGGGAAGGGACAGGGTTTGGGGGGCCCCAAAGCAGGGGGGTGACACGGGGTGACACAGGGGGTGACACAGGGACAGGGGGTGACGCAGGGGGGTGACGCAGGGGGTGACACGGGGGGGTGACACGGGGTGACACAGGGGGGTGACACAGGGGGGTGACACAGGGACAGGGGGGTGACACAGGGGGGTGACACAGGGGGTGGGTGACACAGGGGGGACCCGACCCCAAGGACGGGGGTGAATGGAGGGGTCCCCATCCACGGGAGCCGATCCGGGGGGGATTCCCGACCCCAGGGTGGGCACCTCGATCCCAGGGATTCCTGATCCCACAGGGGGTACCCCAATCCCAGAGTGGGTACCCCGATTCCAGGGGGGCATTCCTGATCCCAGGGGTGATTCCCTATCCCAGGGGGGTACCTCGATCCCAGGGGGGGATTCTGGATCCTGGGGCGGGTATCCCAATCCCGGGGGGAGATTCCCAATTCCACGTGGAATATACCCCGATTCCAGAGGGGCATTCCCAATCCCAGGGTGGTTATCCCGACCCCAGGTGGGTACCCCGATTCCAGGGGGTGATTCCCTATCCCAGAGTGGGTACCCCGATCCCAGTGGGGATTCCCGATCCCAGGGGGGTACCCCGATTCCAGAGGGGCATTCCCGATGCCAGGGGGTGACTCCTGACCCCAGGGTGGTTATCCCGATCCCAGGGGCGATTCCCTGTCCCGGGGGGTGATTCCCTATCCCAGGGTGGGTTCCCCAATCCCAGGGTAGTTATCCCGATCCCAGAGTGGCCACCCCGATTCCAGGGGCGATTCCCGACCCCAGGATGTGATTCCCGACCCCAGAGGGTGATTCCCTCTCCCGGGGGGCGATTCCCTCTCCAAAGGGCGATTCCCTCTCCCGGGGGGCGATTCCCCGTCCCGGGGGGCGATTCCCTATCCCGGGGGTTGATTCCCTCTCCCAAAGGGCGATTCCCTCTCCCGGGGATTGATTCCCTGTCCCGGGGGGTGATTCCCTCTCCCGGGGGGCGATTCCCTATCCCAGAGTGGGTACCCCAATCCCAGGGTAGTTATCCCGATCCCAGGGTGGGCACCCCGATTCCAGGGGCGATTCCCTCTCCCAGAGGGCGATTCCCTCTCCCGGGGGGCGATTCCCTCTCCCAGGGTGGGTACCCCGATCCCAGGAGCGATTCCCTCTCCCGGGGGGCGATTCCCTATCCCAGAGTGGGTACCCCAATCCCAGGAGCGATTCCCTATCCCAAAGGGCGATTCCCTGTCCCGGGGGGCGATTCCCTATCCCAGGGGGCGATTCCTTCTCCCGAGGGGCGATTCCCTATCCCAGGGTGGGTACCCCAATCCCAGGGTAGTTATCCCGATCCCAGGGTGGGCACCCCGATTCCAGGGGCGATTCCCTATCCCAAAGGGCGATTCCCTCTCCCGGGGGTGATTCCCTCTCCCGGGGGGGTGATTCCCTCTCCCGGGGGGCGATTCCCCGTCCCGGGGGGCGATTCCCCGTCCCGGGCCGGGGGTCCCGCGGCGCGGCCGTACCCGTAGGTGGTGAGGACGCTCTTGTTGACGACGACGATGAGGAAGGAGCTGAGGCCGTAGAAGGCGGCGGCCAGCAGGCGCAGGCAGAGCGGCGGGGCCGCCATGCCCCGCTCCGCATCGCCGGGCGCGGGGGCTCCGCCGGGGGCTCCCCCCTGGGCCGCCCCCTCGGGCCCCCCCCCGGCAGCGGCCGCGGGGCGTCTGCGCGGGGCCGACATGGCTGGGGCGGGACCGGGAGCGGGGCGGGACCGGAGCGGCGGGGCGGGACCGGGAACGAGCGGGAGGGAGCGGGGAGGGAGCGGGGAGGGAGAGCGCAGCCGCGGGGACACGGGGGAGGGACCGCGGAGAGAGGGGAAGGGACGGGATGGGGGGATGGAATGGAGGGTGGGGTGGGGGAACCTGGGGAGCTGGGATGGGGGAACATCGCACAGGGGAATGGGATTGGGGATGGTGATGGGGGGACATCGAAGAAGGGGATGGGATGGGGGATGTTGGACAGGGGGGTGGGATGGGGGCAGTGATGGGGGACATCGCACAGGGGACTGGGACTGGGGATGGTGATGGGGGGACATCGAAAAGGGGGATGGGATGGGGACTGGGATGAGGGGTGGGATGGGGGGACATCGCACAGGGGGCTGGGATTGGGGATGGTGATGGGGGACATCGAAGAAGGAGATGGGATGGGGGCTGGGATGGGGCCTGGGATGGGGGAACATCGCACAGGGGGGTTGGGATTGGGGACAGTGATGGGGGGACATCGAAAAAGGAGATGGAATGCGGGCTGGGATGGGGGGACATCGCACAGGGGAATGGGGTGGGAGAGGTCGGACTGGGGCTGGGATGGGGAGCAGTGGTGGGGGACATCAAAAAGGGGGCTGGGATGGGGGGACATTGTACAGGGGGGTTGGGGTGGGGGGCAGTGATGGGGGGCACTACACAGGGGGATGGAATTGGGAACATCGCACAGGGGACTGGGATGGGGACAGTGATGGGGGACATCAAAAAGGGGGTTGGGATGGGGGGACATCGCACAGGGGGGTTGGGATTGGGGATGGTGATGGGGGGACATCGAAAAAGGGGTTGGGATGGGGGGACATCGAAAAGGCAGCTGAGATTGGGGAAATCGCACAGGGGGCTGGAATGGGGGATGTCAGACACGGGGTTGGGGTGGGGACATTGCGCAGAGGGTTAGGATGGGGGGACAGTGATGGGGAACATCGCACAGGGGGGTTGGGGTGGGGGGGGTCAGACAGGGGGTTGGGATGGGGGCTGGGGTGGGGCTGGGATGGGGGAACATTGCACAGGGGGTTTGGGGTGGGGGGTGGGATGGGGGTTTGGATGGGGGACATAAAAAGGGGGGCTGGGATGGGGACTGGGATGGCGGACATCGCACAGAGGGATGGGATGGGGGTGTCGGACTGGGGGCTGGGATGGGGGAACATCACACTGGGGACTGGGATTGGGGATGGTGATGGGGGGACATCGCAAAGGGGGACGGGATGGGGGCTGGGATGGGGGGTGTTGGACAGGGGGGTGGGATGGGGGGCAGTGATGGGGTGACATTGAAAAGGGGGCTGGGATGGGGGACCATCGGGAGCTGGGATGGGGGCTGGGATAGGGGATCATTGCACAGGGGGGTTGGGGTGGGGGGGGTCGGACAGGGGATTGGGATGGGGGCTGGGGTGGGGCTGGGATTGGGGACATCGCACAGGGGACTGGGATTGGGGACAGTGATGGGGGAACATCGAAAAAGGAGATGGAATGGGGACTGGGATGGGGGGACATGGCACAGGGGTTAGGATGGAGGGCAGTGATGGAGGACATTCCGCAGGGGGTTGGGGACACTGCACAGAGGGCTGGGATGGGGGGTCAGACAGCGGGATGGGATGGGACATGACACAGGGGTTTGGGACTGGGGACACCACACAGGGGACAGTGATGGGGGCCAGCACACAGGAGGTTGAGATGGGGACTGGGATGGGGTGACATCGCACAGGGGAATGGGGCATTGATAGGGAGGCATGGCCCAGGGGGCTGGGATTGGGGGGGCACTGACTGGGGGAGGGTGGGGTGGGGGGCACAGAACAGAGGTCTGGGATGGGGGACACTGGTAGAGGAACAAGGCACAGGGACTGGGGGACACTGAGCATGGAGGGTGGGATGGGGGACACCGATGTGGGTGAACAGCCGGGGGTGTGGGACAGGGGACACTGCTGGGGGACGCCATCGCACAGAGGGCACTGCTGGGGTGGGGCTGCTGTGGGGGCACTGATGAGGGAACCCCCGGGGGACACGAAGAGGGGACGGGGACAGAGGTGAGGCCACACATGGTGGGACACCAGAGGGACAAGGGGACACCAAACGCGTGGGCAGGGGGACAGGAGTCCCCAGAGCAGAACTGGGGGGGTCAGACCCGCGCTGGCACCGCTGTCCCCGGCCCGGTGGCCCCGGGTGTCACCCCTGGCGGGTGTCGCCCCTGCCGGGTGTCGCCCTGGGGTGACCCCGCACGCAGGATTTTGGCACCGGCCCTTCCCTTTCAGAGATTAAATCTTCCCCCGCGGGCTCTGCTCTGCCAAGCGGAAAAATCCCCAAACAAGGCGGCTGGGAGCACAAAAACGCCTCCGCCCTGCCCAGAACGGATTGAGCCGGGGGGGAGGAGGGGGGACACGGACCCCTGAGCCCCTCACCGCGGGGGCATCGGCCGGGGGGGCGGCCCCAGCGGTCCCAGCGGGGCAGAGAGTCCCGGAGCCCCGGAGGGACAAAACTGCAGCTGTGGGAATGGAGGGTGAGGGATCAGCCTCAGCCTGGAAACAGCAATTCCATAAAAACCTTGGATCCAAGGTTGGAAAAGCCCTCAGAGACCGCCCAGCCCAACCATTCTAGCGCTGCTTCACCCTGGGGACAGCAGCAATTCCATAAAAACCTTGGATCCAAGGTTGGAAAAACCCCCAAAGACCACCCAGCTCAACCATTCCAGCGCTGCCTCAGCCCAGGGACAGCAGCAATTCCATAAAAACCTTGGATCATTCCAGTTGGAAAAGTCCTCAAAGACCACCCAGCCCAACCATTCCAGCGCTGCCTCAGCCTGGAAACAGCAATTCCATAAAAACCTTGGATCATTCCAGTTGGAAAAACCCCCAAAGATCACCCAGCCCAACCATTCCAGCGCTGCCTCATCCCAGTCCACCCACAGCGCTTTAAATCCCCCCAGGGTTAATTCGGGGCTCACATTCCCTGCCCGTGGCTGCTTCCAGCCTTTTTTAGGGAGCATTATTCCCAATTTTCTGGCTGCCCTGACCCGCCTGGGCACAGCCAGGGCCTGCCTGCCCTGCGGAGGGAAACGGGGCAGCAGCTGCGGCTTGTCCCGGCACGCTGGGCTGGGAAAAGCGAATTCTGCCCAAATTTTCCTTTTCTCGGCTCATTCCCGCCCGCGCCGCTGCCGGGGCCCTTCCTTGGCTCGCCCCTGGCAGGGAAAAGCGAATTCTGCCCAAATTTTCCTTTTCCCGGCTGATTCCCGCCCGCGCCGCTTCCCTGGCTCGGCTCCCAGGAAGGACAGGCCGAGTTTAAAATCCGGGAGCAGCTTTGCCATATCTCGGGTGGCCTTTTAGCCCGGCCAAAAATCACAGTGAGACCTTTCCCTGTGACATCGGCGTCACCTTCCGTGTTCTGCACCCTCAGCGGGGCCGGGATCGGGGACATTTCCTGCTCCGATCCCGCCCGGAGCGCGGGGCCGGCCCCGGGGCACGGCCCTGGCCCAGGGAACCGCACCGAGGGGACAGGGGAGCCCCCGAGGGGACAGGGAAACTCCTGAGGGGACAGGGAAACTCCCGAGGGGACAGGGAAACTCCTGAGGGGACAGGGGAGCCCCTGAGGGGACAGGGAACCCCTGAGGGGACAGGGAAACCCTGAGGGGACAGGGAACCTCACCGAGGGGACAGGGAAACTCCTGAGGGGACAGGGAAACCCTGAGGGGACAGGGAAACTCCTGAGGGGACAGGGAAACTCCTGAGGGGACAGGGAACCCCTGAGGGGACAGGGAAACTCCTGAGGGACAGGGAAACTCCTGAGGGGACAGGGAAACTCCTGAGGGACAGGGAACCCCTGAGGGGACAGGGAAACTCCTGAGGGACAGGGAAACCCTGAGGGGACAGGGAAACCCTGAGGGGACAGGGAAACTCCTGAGGGGACAGGGAAACTCCTGAGGGGACAGGGAAACCCTGAGGGGACAGGGAAACCCTGAGGGGACAGGGAAACTCCTGAGGGGACAGGGAAACCCCCGAGGGGACAGGGAAACTCCTGAGGGGACAGGGAAACTCCCGTGGGGACAGGGAAACCCTGAGGGGACAGGGAAACTCCTGAGGGGACAGGGAAACCCTGAGGGGACAGGGAAACTCCTGAGGGGACAGGGAAACTCCTGAGGGGACAGGGAAACTCCTGAGGGGACAGGGAAACCCCCGAGGGGACAGGGAAACTCCTGAGGGGACAGGGAAACTCCTGTGGGGACAGGGAAACCCTCGAGGGGACAGGGAAACTCCTGAGGGGACAGGGAACCTCACCGAGGGGACAGGGAAACTCCTGAGGGGACAGGGAAACTCCTGAGGGACAGGGAAACTCCCGAGGGGACAGGGAAACTCCTGAGGGGACAGGGAAACTCCTGAGGGACAGGGAAACCCCCAAGGGGACAGGGAAACTCCCGAGGGACAGGGAAACTCCCGTGGGGACAGGGAACCCCTGAGGGGACAGGGAAACCCCTGAGGGGACAGGGAAACTCCTGAGGGGACAGGGAAACTCCCGTGGGGACAGGGAAACTCCTGAGGGGACAGGGAAACTCCTGAGAGGACAGGGAAACCCCCAAGGGGACAGGGAAACTCCCGAGGGGACAGGGAAACTCCCGTGGGGACAGGGAACCCCTGAGGGGACAGGGAAACCCCCAAGGGGACAGGGAAACCCCTGAGGGGACAGGGAAACTCCTGAGGGGACAGGGAACCTCACCGAGGGGACAGGGAAACTCCTGAGGGGACAGGGGAACTCCTGAGGGGACAGGGGAACTCCTGAGGGGACAGGGAAACCCCCGAGGGGACAGGGGAGCCCCCGAGGGGACAGGGAAACTCCTGAGGGGACAGTGTCCTCCCCCTGCATCCCTGCCCCACAGATCCTAAATCCCAAATCCTGCCCCATAGATCCCAAGTCTAAAATCCTAAATCCCAGATCCCAAACCCTGCCCCACACATTCCCTGGCCCACAGATCCCAAACCCTGTCCCACAGATCCTAAATCCCAGATCCCAAATCCCAAACTCTGCCCCATGGATCCCAAGTCTAAAATCCTAAATCTCTGATCCCAAACTCTGCCCCACAGATCCTAAATCCCAAATCCTACCCCATAGATCCCGAGTCTAAAATCCTGAATCCCTGATCCCAAACCCTGCCCCACAGATCCTAAATCCCAAATCCTACCCCATAGATCCCGAGTCTAAAATCCTGAATCCCTGATCCCAAACCCTGCCCCACACATTGCTGTCCCACAGATCCTAAATCCCAGAGCCCAAATCCCAAACCCTTCCCCATAGATCCCGAGTCTCAAATCCTAAATCCCTGATCCCCCACACACTCCTGCCTCACATCCTGACCCCGTTCCTGCCCCACAGATCCTAAATCCTGAATCCCAAATCCCAAACCCTGCCCCATAGATCCCGAGTCTAAAATTCTAAATCCCTGATCCCAAACCCTGCCCCACACATTCCTGTCCCACAGATCCTAAATCCTGAATCCCAAATCCCAAACCCTTTCCCATAGATCCTGAGTCTCAAATCCTAAATCCCTGATCCCCCACACACTCCTGCCTCATATCCTGACCCCGTTCCTGCCCCACAGATCCTAAATCCCAAATCCCAAACCCTGCCCCATAGATCCCGAGTCTCAAATCCTAAATCCCTGATCCCAAACCCTGCCCCACAGATCCTAAATCCCAAACCCTGCCCCATAGATCCCGAGTCTCAAATCCTTAATCCCAAATCCCAAACCCTACCCCACAGATCCTAAATCCCAAATCCCAAACCCTGCCCCATAGATCCCGAGTCTCAAATCCTAAATCCCTGATCCCAAACCCTGCCCCACAGATCCTAAATCCCAGATCCCAAATCCTACCCCATAGATCCCGAGTCTCAAATCCTAAATCCCTGATCCCAAACCCTAAAATCCTAAATCCCTGATCCCAAACCATAAAATCCTAAATCCCTGATCCCAAACCCTGCCCCACAGATCCTAAATCCCAAACACTGCCCCATAGATCCCGAGTCTCAAATCCTTAATCCCAAATCCCAAACCCTGCCCCACAGATCCTAAATCCCAGATCCCAAATCCTACCCCATAGATCCCGAGTCTCAAATCCTAAATCCCTGATCCCAAACCCTAAAATCCTAAATCCGTGATCCCAAACCCTGCCCCACAGATGTGCAGCTGGCCCCAGATGTGCAGCCCCAGCTGCGTGCCCCGGGCATTAAACATTCCCAGAACATCCCAAAACTGAAATTCCCACTAAAATCCCCCCAATCCTGCTCGGGGTGAGTGTGACTACACAAACCCAGGGGTTCCTAAAACCACCCAGGCACATTAGAGACATTACATACATGATAGATGTATATTATAATATAATATAATATAATATAATATAATATAATATAATATAATATAATATAATATAATATAATATAATATAATATAATATAATATAATATAATATAATATAATATAATATAATATAATATAATATAATATAATATAATATAATATAATATAATATAATAATAATATAATATAATAAATAAAATATAATATAATTAATATAATATAATATAATATAACATAATATAATAAAATATAATATAATATAATATAATATAATATAATATAATAAAATATAATATAATATAATATAATATAATATAATATAATATAATATAATATAATATAATATAATATATAATTTATATATTTTATATATATAATTTTAAAATATATTTTATAATATATAAAACCATAAAACCATTTCTGAGCATCCCCAGGGATGGAGACTGCAGGACAAATGCACTCTTAAATACAATTATAAATTTTATAAATATTATAATTTTATTTTATATATATATATAAAATGAGGGCTCCTCATCTCCATATATTCTATATATATAATACAATATAATACAATACAATACAATATAATATAATATAATATAATACAATATAATAATATTATAATATAATATAATATAATATAATATAATACAATATAATAATATTATAATATATTATAATATAATATAATATAATATAATATAATATATTATAATATAATATAATATAATATAATATAATATAATATAATATAATATAATATAATATAATATAATATAATATAATACAATACAATATAATACAATATAATATAACATAATACAATATAATACAATATAATATAATATAATATAATATAATAAATATAAATTATAAATAAATTCTTTTAATACAAAAAAAACCCTTAAAGAGCTTTTTTTGTGTTTAGCTGGAATTTCCTGATATATATATATAAAATATATATATTTATTTATACATATAATATATGTATAATATATTATACATATATATACACATATATAATATAATTATAAATCTATATATTTTAAATATATATTTTAATATAGAATATAATTTTAAATATATCTATTTTAATAAAATAAATAAATAATATAATATCATTTAAAATATACCTATTTGAATAAAATAAAAAAATAAATAATATAATTTTAAATATACCTATTTTAAATTAAATAAATAATATAATTTTAACTATGTCTATTTTAATAAGATAAATAAATAATATAATATAATTTAAAATATACCTATTTTAATCAAATAAATAAATAAATAAAAATAATTTAAAATCTATTTATATATAATTGTATGTAGATACCACCCAGCGAGGTTTCACCCCGGTTTAAATATATCTATTTTAAATATATATATATTTTATATCTAATATCATTTTAAATAGATCTATTTTAATCACATAAATAAATAAATAATACAATTTAAATATATTTATATATAATTTTATATAGATACCACCCAACGAGGTTTCACCCCGGTTTAAATATATATATATTTTTCAAAATATATATATTTATATGTAATATAACTTTAAATAGATCTATTTTAATAAAATAAAAAAATAAATAATACAATTTAAATCTATTTATATATAATTTTATGTAGATACCACCCAGCGAGGTTTCACCCCGGTTTAAATATATCTATTTTAAATATATATATATATTTTATATCTAATATAACTTTAAATATATTTATTTTAATAAAATAAAAATAAATAAATAATATAATTTTAAATAGATCTCTTTTAATTAAATAAATAAACAAATTAAAATAATTTAAAATATATATTTATATATAATTTTATGTAGATACCACCCAGTGAGGTTTCACCCCGGTTTAAATATATCTATTTTAAATATATATATATTTATATCTAATATAATTTAAAATATACCTATTTTAATAAAATAAAAAAATAAATAATATCATTTTAAATAGATCTATTTTAATAACTTAAATAAATCATATAATATAATGTTAAATAGACCTATTTAATAACATAAATAAATAATATAATATAATTTTAACTATGTCTATTTTAATAAGATAAATAAATAATATAATATAATTTAAAATATACCTATATATTTATTTTAATAAAATAAATAAATAATATAATTTAAAATATACCTATATATTTATTTTAATAAAATAAATAAATAATATAATTTAAAATATACCTATTTTAATCACATAAATAAATAAATAATATAATTTAAAATATACCTATTTTAATCACATAAATAAATAAATAATACAATTTAAATCTATTTATATATAATTTTATGTCGATACCACCCAGCGAGGTTTCACCCCGGTTTAAATATATCTATTTTAAATATATATATATTTTATATCTAATATAATTTTAAATATATCTATTTTAAATATATATATATATATATATTATATCTAATATAATTTTAAATATACCTATTTTAATCAAATAAATAAATAAATAAAAATAATTTAAAATCTATTTATATATAATTGTATGTCGATACCACCAGCGAGGTTTCACCCCGGTTTAAATCTATATATTTTAAATATATATATATTTATATCTAATATAATTTTAAATATACCTATTTTAATCACATAAACAAATAAAAATAATTTAAAATCTATTTATATATAATTGTATGTCGATACCACCAGCGAGGTTTCACCCCGGTTTAAATATATCTATTTTAAATATATATATATTTATATCTAATATAATTTTAAATAGATCTATTTTAATCAAATAAATAAATAAATAAAAATAATTTAAAATCTATTTATATACAATTGTATGTCGATACCCCCCAGCGAGGTTTCACCCCGGGCTCTGCCCTCCCTCCCACACAAACCCCAGTTCCCCGTGGCTCGGGGAAGTCCCGCAGCAGGCGGGGCTCGCTGGCCGCGGGCGGCGCTGCCTTGGCCGGGGCGGGTGAATTCTCCTGGCCCACATTTCCTCCTGGCGGGCAGGGGCGGGAGCAGTGCGGGGTTTCCTGTGGGTAACACTTCTTCTTGAGGTTTAACTCTTCGAGAGACGCGGAAAAGGAAGGGCCGGGGCTCTGCAGAGCGGCAGAGAGGGACGGAGAGGTGGAGAGGGCTGGAGTATCCCTGGAGCATCCCTGGAGTATCCCTGGAGCATCCTCGGAGCATTCCCGGAACATCCTCGGACATCACCGGAACATCGCCGGAACATCCCCGGACATCCCCAGAGCATCCCCGGAGCGTCCCTGGAGCGTCCCTGGAGCATCCCCGGAGCATCCCTGGACACCCCTGGAGCATCCCAGGAGCTTTGGAGCATCCCCGGACATCCCCGGAGCATCCCTGGAGCATCCCCGGACCATCCCCGGATCACCCCCGGACATCCCTGGACATCCCCGGAGCATCCCAGGAGTATCCCTGGAACATCCCTGGAGCATCCCTGGAACATCCCCAGAGCATCCCCGGACATCCCCGGACATCCCCGGAGCGTCCCTGGAGCTTTGGAGCATTCCCGGACATCCCTGGAGCACCCCCGGAGCATCCTCGGAGCATCCCGGGAGCATCCCCGGAGCGTCCCTAGAGCATCCCTGGACATTCCTGGACATCCCCGGAGTATCCCCGGACATCCCTGGAGCATCCCCGGACATCCCTGGATCATCCCCGGAGCATCCCTGGAGCATCCCCGGAGCATTCCCGGAGCATCCCTGGACACCCCTGGAGCATCCCAGGAGCCTTGGAGCATTCCCGGACATCCCCGGACATCCCTGGAGCATCCCCGGACATCCCTGGACACCCCTGGAGCATCCCCGGATCACCCCCGGACATCCCTGGACATCCCTGGAGCATCCCCGGAGTATCCCCGGAGCTTTGGATGTCCCAGCGCCGGGAATTCTCCGCCTGGAACATCCCGGGATGAGCCGAGGAGCAGCACGGGCACAGAGGGGGTGACAATTCCGGTACAAACAACCCCATCCCTCCAGGAATTTTCATTCCACGCCTCTGGGATCGGTCGGGAAATGTCCCTGCCCTGACAGCGCCCAGGAGCGAGCACGGGGATCGGAACCACCCGCTCGGGGCGGGCTCAGCTCTGCCCGGCTGCCTCCAAACCCTGCCAGGAGTTTAAATTCCCCGAGGTGAGGATGTTGGGTTTTCCCATGGGCTGACTCAGACGGGAAGGGAAACTCTGGGGTAGGGCAGCCCCGCGCTGCCCCCGGCCACAGCGAGAGGCTCCGGGTGCCCTGAGCACTGCCGAGGTAAGGATTCCTCTGCTTTTCCCCAAAAAACCCTTCAAACCCCTGCATTTCACCCCAAAATCTCCCAGCTGCTGCTCCTCACCCTTTTATCCACCCCTGGTTGAAGATTTTGTGTGGTTTGGGTTGGAACAACGGAGCAGCTTCTTCCTTCTGGGCTGGATCCACATTTCCTCAGCCCTGGTGCACGAGGAGGTTTTACCAGAGATGAAATCCAAGCCCAGGATCCCCAAACAACCTCTGGAGTTTCCAGAGATGAAATCCAAGCCCAGCATCCCCAAACAGCCTCGTTCCTTTGGTTTTGGGGTTTCCAGAGATAAAATCCAAGCCCAGCAACCCCAAACAGCCTCTGGAGTTTCCAGAGATAAAATCCAAGCCCAGCATCCCCAAACAACCCTATTCTTTTGGATCTGGAATTTGCAGAGATGAAATCCAAGCCCAGCATCCCCAAACAACCTCTGGAATTTCCAGAGATAAAATCCAAGCCCAGCAACCCCAAACAGCCTCGTTCCTTTGGTTTTGGGGTTTCCAGAGATAAAATCCAGGCCCAGCACCCCCAAACAGCCTCGTTCCTTTGGTTTTGGGGTTTCCAGAGATGAAATCCAAGCCCAGCACCCCCAAACAGCCTCTGGAGTTTGCAGAGATAAAATCCAAGCCCAGCATCCCCAAACAACCCTATTCTTTTGGATCTGGAATTTGCAGAGATGAAATCCAAGCCCAGCATCCCCAAACAACCTCTGGAATTTCCAGAGATAAAATCCAAGCCCAGCATCCCCAAACAGCCTCGTTCCTTCGGTTTTGGGGTTTCCAGAGATAAAATCCAAGCCCAGCAACCCCAAACAGCCTCTGGAGTTTCCAGAGATAAAATCCAAGCCCAGCATCCCCAAACAGCCTCGTTCCTTCGGTTTTGGGGTTTCCAGAGATGAAATCCAAGCCCAGCACCCCCAAACAGCCTCGTTCCTTCGGTTTTGGGGTTTCCAGAGATAAAATCCAAGCCCAGCACCCCCAAACAACCCCATTCCTTTGGCTCTGGGGTTTCCAGAGTGGAATAACCCCAGGAATTTGATTCCCAGAGGGGGCACAGCTGCCGTCCCTCGGGGATCTGGGCAGATTTTGAGTTTTCGCCTTTTCTCATAGAACCTCCCCCCCCCACAATTGGATTTTTTAAATTTTTTTTTAAATTTTCTCTGCCTTGCAGAAGCTTCGGGGGCCCTCGGGAAGCGACAGCTTCTCTTTGTAGGTCAGGTAAGAGGGAGGCACTTGAAATTTGACTCAGCCCTGATGAATTCTTTGATCAGCCCTAAAACCAAACCAGGTCACCTCACCCCGCACGAGAAACGCCGAGGCTCTCACTGCTGCTGCTGCTGCTGGCCTGGTTTGGGTGGAAAAACAGAATTTTGGAGCTTTTGCTGCGGACTCTGGCCTTCCTCCAGGGAAATTTGCCATTCCTGACAGCAGGTACTGCACGGGGAATGGGAATGGGAATTCTGGATGTGGGGCTGGGTGTTTGGGATGGGGCTGCAGGGCTGGCTCAGGGTCAGCTGTTCTGGAGAATTTGCTCCAGGAATTTTTCCTGCTGCTCTCCCAGGAGAATTTGCTCCAGGATTTTTTTCCTACTGCTCTCCCAGGAGGATTTCCTCCAGGATTTATTTTCCTGCTGCTCTCCCAAGAGGATTTGCTCTAGCATTTTTTTTCCTGCTGCTTTCCCAGCAGGATTTGCTCCAGGAATTTTTCCTGCTGCTCTCCCAGGATTTGCTCCAGGATTTTTTTTTCCTGCTGCTCTCCTGGAGGATTTGCTCCAGCATTTTTTCCTGCTGTTCTCCCAGGAGGATTTGCTCCATGATTTTTTTCCTGCTGCTCTCCCAGGAGAATTTGCTCCAGGATTTTTTTTCCTGCTGCTCTCCCAGGAGAATTTCCTCCAGGAATTTTTCCTGCTGCTCTCCCAGGAGAATTTCCTCCAGGATTTTTTTCCTGCTGCTCTCCCAGGAGAATTTGCTCCAGGATTTTTTCCCTGCTGCTCTCCCAGGAGAATTTGCTCCAGGATTTTTTCCCTGCTGTTCTCCCAGGAGAATTTGCTCCAGGATTTTTTTCCTGCTGTTCTCCAGCAGGATTTGCTCCAGGAATTTTTCCTGCTGTTCTCCCAGGAGGATTTGCTCCAGGATTTTTTTCCTGCTGTTCTTCCAGGAGGATTTGCTCCAGGATTTTTTTCCTGCTGCTCTCCCAGCAGGATTTGCTCCAGGATTTTTTTCCTGCTGTTCTCCCAGGAGAATTCGCTCCAGGATTTTTTTCCTGCTGCTCTCCCAAGAGGATTTGCTCCAGGATTTATTTTCCTGCTGCTCTCCTGGAGGATTTTCTCCAGGATTTTTTTTCCTGCTGCTCTCCCAGGAGGGTTTGCTCCAGGATTTTTTTCCTGCTGCTCTCCAGGAGGATTTACTCCAGGATTTTTTTTCCATCTCTCAGATTATGCTGCTGCCACAGCCCAGGCCATGGCGGGGGCCAGCGAGGCTTTGGTGCTGCACGTCCTGCTCTGCTGCCTGTGCCCAGGTGAGTGACAGGGACAGGGACAGGGACAGGGACAGGGACAGGGACAGGGACAGGGACAGGGACAGGGACAGGGACAGGGACAAGGACAGGGACAGGGACAGGGACAGGGACAGGGACAAGGACAGGGACAGGGACAAGGACAGGGACAGGGACAGGGACAGGGCCACCACGCTGCCACCTGAGCTCCTGTAGGGGATTTCCATGGGGACAGGACAAGGACAGAGCTGGGGGGTTGGAGTGGAGCATTGCAGGGGGTCCCATGTCCTACAGCTCCTTCTCTGCTCTTCCCTCCTTGGAGCAGGGCCATTTCCAGGCTCCTGGGGACATTTCCAGGCTCTTGGTGCCATTTCCAAGCTCTCAGAGCTATTTCCAGGCTCCCAGGATCATTTCCAAGCTCCTGGGGCCATTTTCAGCCTCCCAGGGACATTTCCAAGCTCCCAGCACAATTTCCAAGCTCCTAGAGACATTTCCAAGCTCCCAGGATCATTTCCAAGCTCCCAGAGCCATTTCCAAACTCCCTGGGGACATTTCCAGGCTCCTAAGGATATCTCCAAGCTGCCAGTGACATTTCCAGGCTCCCAGGGACATTTCCAAGCTCCCAGAACCATTTCCAAGCTCCCAGAACCACTTCCAAGCTCCCAGGGACATTTTCAGCCTCCCAGGGCCATTTCCAAACTCCCAGAACCATTTCCAAACTCCCAGAACCATTCCCAGCCTCCCAGAACCATTTCCAAGCTCCCTGGGGACATTTCCAGGCTCCTAAGGATATTTCCAAGCTCCCAGTGACACTTCCAAACTCCCAGTGACACTTCCAAACTCCCAGTGACATTTCCAAGCTCCCAGGGCCATTCCCAGCCTCCCAGTGTCATTTCCAAGCTCCTGGTGCCATTTTCAGGCTCCCAGGGACACTTCCAAATCCCAGGGACAATTCCAAGCTCCCTGGGGACATTTCCAAACTCCCAGAACCATTTCCAAGCTCCCTGGGGACATTTCCAGGCTCCTAAGGATATCTCCAAGCTCCCAGTGACATCTCCAGCCCCCCAGAACCATTTCCAAACTCCCAGACCCATTTCCAAACTCCCAGGGACACTTCCAAGCTCCTAGAGCCATTTCCAAACTCCCAGGGCCATTTCCAGCTTCCCAGAACCATTTCCAAGCTCCCAGGGACATTTTCAGCCTCCCAGGGCCATTTCCAAACTCCCAGAGCCATTTCCAAGCTCTCAAAATCATTTCCAAACTCCCAGTGTCATTTCCAAGCTCCTGATGCCATTTTCAAGCTCCCAGGGACACTTCCAAACACCCAGAACCATTTCCAAACTCCCAGAGCCATTTCCAAGCTCCCAGGGACATTTTCAGCCTCCCAGGGCCGTTCCCAGGCTCCCAGGACATTTCCAGCTTCCCAGAGCCACTTCCAAGCTCCCAGGGACACTTCCAAACTCCCAGAGCCATTCCCAGGCTCCCAGAACCATTCCCAGGCTCCCAGAACCATTTCCAAACTCCCAGAACCATTTCCAAGCTCCCAAAACCATTTCCAAACTCCCAGAACCATTTCTAAGCTCCCAGAATCATTTCCAAGCTCCCAGAACCATCCCCAAGCTCCCAGAACCATTTCCAAACTCCCAGAACCATTTCCAAGCTCCCAGAACCATTTCCAAGCTCCCAAAACCATTTCCAAACTCCCAGAACCATTTCCAAACTCCCAGAACCATTCCCAGGCTCCCAGAACCATTTCCAAGCTCCCAGAACCATTTCCAAACTCCCAGAACCATTTCCAGCTTCCCAGAACCATTTCCAAACTCCCAGACCCATTTCCAAGCTCCCAAAACCATTTCTAAGCTCCCAGAATCATTTCCAAGCTCCCAGAACCATTTCCAAACTCCCAGAACCATTCCCAGCTTCCCAGAACCATTTCCAAACTCCCAGGGACATTCCCAGGCTCCCAGAACCATTTCCAAACTCCCAGACCCATTTCCAAGCTCCCAAAACCATTTCTAAGCTCCCAGAACCATTTCCAAGCTCCCAAAACCATTTCCAAACTCCCAGAATAATTTCCAAACTCCCAGAACCATCCCCAGGCTCGCAGAACCATTTCCAAACTCCCCGGGTGATTTTTGTCCTGCAGCACCGAGCCGAGCCCTGCCCCGGCTGCGCAGCCCTGCCCTTTCCAGGAAGGGCAGATGGAGCCGATAGCGCCCGCCCGCTCAGCTCCATCTGATAGCGAAGGGCAGCGCCCCCGCCGCGCTAATCGGGGCATCAGAGCTCAGAGAGAGCGTGGGTTATTTCCCTGCACTCATCTCAGCATCAGAGCAAAACCCCAAACTGGGGGAACTGGGGGAACTGGGGGAAACTGGGTGAAACTGGGGGAACTGGGGGAACTTTGCTGTTTGTGAGGGGCTGGGATGAATCAGCGGGGCCGGGGCGCTGCTGCAGGCGGGGGATTCATCCCAATCCCAGCCTGGTTTGGGTTGGGAGAGAGCTCAGAGCTCACCCGGCTCTGCACAGGGACAATTCCACTGTCCCAGGTGCTCCAAATCTGTCCCAGGCCAAATCCTGTCCCAGGTGCTCCAAATCCCATCCCAGGCTGCTCCAAATCCTGTCCCAGGACAAATCCTGTCCCAGGCTGCTCCAAATCTGTCCCAGATGCTCCAAATCTGTCCCAGGTGCTCCAAAACTGTCCCAGGCCAAATCCTGTCCCAGACTGCTCCAAATCTGTCCCAGGCCAAATCCTGTCCCAGACTGCTCCAAATCTGTCCCAGGCCAAATCCTGTCCCAGACTGCTCCAAATCTGTCCCAGGCCAAATCCTGTCCCAGGTGCTCCAAATCCCATCCCAGGCTGTCCCAAATCCCATCCCAGGCTGTTCCAAATCCCATCCCAGGCTGTTCCAAATCCCATCCCAGGCTGTCCCAAATCCCATCCCAGGCTGTTCCAAATCCCATCCCAGGCTGTCCCAAATGCCATCCCAGGCTGCTCCAAATCCCATCCCAGGCTGTCCCAAATCCCATCCCAGGCTGTCCCAAATCCCATCCCAGGCTGTCCCAAATCCCATCCCAGGCTGCTCGGGAAGAGCTGTCGATTCTCACCCACCCCGTTTGGCGCAGGTGCTGCGAACCTCCGGTGCAAGGGGCGCGTCTGGGTCGAGCCCGCGCCCGTGGTGCCGATGGGCTCCGACGTCTCCATCGGCTGCCAGTCCACCCAGGGCTGCCCTTCATCCCGGCTCCTCATCCTCCTCAACTACAGCCACGCTGAGGGCGCCCGGCTGGCCCTGCCCGGCGGCGCCGTGCGGCTCCAGCTGCGCCATTTTCGGATGCCCTTCGCCACCGTCACCTGCTTCTGCTACTACGGCAGCGGTGGCAAGGACAGCCTGGTGTGTGGCACGGAGCTCCGGGCGGGCTGTGAGTGTCCCCGTGTCCCCCAGCCCCGGGGAGTTGGGGTTTGGCTCCTCCCGGGGTGGCTGTGTCCCCTCACGCTGTCTCACCCCCGCAGACCCTCCGGACCCCCCCAAAAAGCTGAGCTGCGCCATCGCCGAGGGCTCGGAGCGCCTGGAGTGTGAATGGGATGGAGGAAGGGTCACTCACCTGCACACCCACAACAGCCTCCACCTGCGCAGGTGAGCCCCGCGGCGGCGCCGCTGGGAGGGGTGTGACAGCCCCGGTGACAGCCCCGGTGACAGCCCTGGGGACAGCCATGGGGACAGCCACATGTGACAGCCCTGGGTGACAGCCCCGGTGACAGCCACATGTGACAGCCCTGGGGACAGCCTTGGTGACAGCCCTGGGGACAGCCATGGGGACAGCCTCAGGTGAGAGCCCCAGTGAGAGGCCTGGGTGACAGCCCTGGGTGACACTGTCGGGTGACAGCCCTGGTGACAGCCCCGGTGACAGCCCTGGGGACAGCCCTGGGTGACACCCTCAGGTGAGAGCCCCTGTGAGAGGCCTGGGTGACAGCCCTGGGTGACACTGTCGGGTGACAGCCCTGGTGACAGCCATGGGTGAGATCCCCGGGTGGCAGTTCCAGGTGGCAGCCCTGGGTGAGAACCCTGGTGAAAGCCCCAGGTGACAGCCCGAGGTGACAGCCCCGGGTGACACCTTCAGGTGGCAGCCCTGGTGAGAGCCCTGGGTGACACCCTCAGGTGAGGGCCCCAGTGAGACCCTGAGTGGCAGCCCTGGGTGATATTCCCGGGTGGCAGCCCCGGATGAGACCCCCAGTGACACCCTCAGGTGACAGCCCCGGGTGACAGCCCCAGATGAGAGCCCTGGTGACAGCCCCAGGTGAGAACCCCAGTGAGACCACCGGGTGGCAGCTGCAGTGACAGCCTCGGGTGGCACATCTGGGTGACAGCATCGGGTGACAGCCCCAGGTGACAACCTCAGTGACAACCCCAGGTGGCAGCCCCAGGTGACAGCTCCAAGTGGCAGCCCTGGTGAGACCCTCAGTGACAGCCCCAGGTGGCGCCTCTGGGTGACACCCTCAGGTGAGAGCTCCAGGTGACAGCTCCACCTGGCAGCCCTGGTGACACCCCAGGTGGCACCTCTGGGTGACAGTTCTGGGTGACATCCCTGGGTGAGAACCCCCGGTGAGAACCCCAGTGACAGCCCCTGGTGGCAGGCCTGGGTGACAGCCCCTGGTGGCAGCCCCGAGTGACAGCCCCGAGTGACAGCCCCAGTGACAGCCCCAGGTGACAGCCCCGGTGAGACCCCCAGTGACACCCTCAGGTGAGAACCCCCGGTGAGAACCCCAGTGACAGCCCCTGGTGGCAGGCCTGGGTGACAGCCCCTGGTGAGACCCCCAGTGACACCCTCAGGTGACATCCTCAGGTGAGAACCCTCGGTGAGAACCCCAGTGACAGCCCCTGGTGGCAGGCCCGGGTGACAAACCCCTGGTGAGAGGCCTGGGTGACAGCTCCGGTGACAGCCCCTGGTGGCAGGCCTGGGTGACAGCCCCGGTGACAGCCAGGCTGCCGTGCCCCAGTTCCACTTCCTCGCACTCACGTTTTGTCACCTCCTGCCCGCCAACCACACGTTCCACCGCAGGGACGGTTCTGAGCTCTGTCACCGCCTCACCCCCATCGTGCCCTGCCCGGGGCAGCAGCAGCAGCTCCGGCTGCTCGGGGTCTCTGTGGGATAAAGAGAGGGTGACCCCAAAGCTGCCCAAACCCCAAAAGCAAAAGTCCAGCTGAAGCTGAAGCTGAAGCAGAGGCGCTGGCTGCTGCATGGTGTGCCACAGTGCCACCCTGGTGGCTCCCTGCCACCAAAGTCCCCGTGGCACCAGCTGGCATGTCACACCTCGTCCTGGGATGCTCCCTGCCACCAAAGTCCCCATGGCATGACCTGGCCATCCCTAGATGCTCCCTTGTCACCAAAGTCCCCATGGCACCACCTGGCATGTCACACCCCATCCCAGGATGATCCCTGCCACCAAAGTCCCCATGGCACCACCTGGCATGTCACACCCCATCCCAGGATGATCCCTGCCACCAAAGTCCCCGTGGCACCACCTGGCAGAATTTCCATTATCCTGACTCAATTTTAAAGACATTAATTCCCACCACATGGAAGTTCTGTGAGGAGAAAGGGACAAAGCTCCTGCTGAAGTTTGGGATCAAACTGAGCCATGCAGGCAGAAAGGAGGGACAAAGTTCCCTTCCCACTGTGAAAACACAAATCCCCTGCAGCAGTGGCAGAGGTGGGAATGACTGGAAATGGAATGAGTTTGCAGTTTGCTTTAAAGGTGACAAATTTGGGTTTGGGGTTGGCCATGCCCTGGTGATGAGCTGTGACACCTCAGGGCCGGGGTGGGCACTGACGGGGCTCCCTGCTGCTTCCAGGGTGGTGGCGCAGGGTGAGGAGGAGGAGGAGGAGGAAAAGATCTTCCCTGCAGACTCACCGGTGCTGCTGAGGGAGCTGCACAACCACAGCCGATACTCGGTGT